>BSBK01013126.1:0-160000 GCA_027943335.1 Chamaecyparis obtusa | reverse complement strand
AACATGGTTGATGCAAATCTAAAATAGAATTAGAATGGTGACTTATCAAGTCTTGTACTTTTTTTTTAATGGAGGTTCAGACCTGCAAACATGGCGGCCCAGCAGAGGCACGAAGCTTGTGAGCAAACCAACCCAACGAGGGTCACCACGAAGTATTTTTGCTACCCGATATGGGAGCACGAGTCTATAGGCTGATTCCTCTTCGGCTAAGAGCCAAGGACTGAGGGGTATCCAGTCCGCCAAATTCACCCTGGGGCTCAATCCCGATCTCATCCCTTATGACGTTGAAACCTTGCACTCAGCAAGACTTGATCCCTAGTGAGCACATTTGAATTCATTCAACTTCACCAAAAGACCAAAGGCCCATTGACATTGTTGTACATTTTGACTATCCATAAAATAGTTACCATTTTTCTTGTATAAATTATTTAATCTCTTATACCAAAACTTAATACACCTAATTTAGAAAAATTAATATACTGTAATTTAACAAAAATAATATAGATTTATTACATTTTGATTGGCATGTCTTAATTTACCTAATAATTTTAAATATTTTTTTATTATACAAAATAGAAAACAATTATAGTCAATCAAATGTTGTATATCAAATCTTTTTTATAAATGCTTGTGCCCATGCATATGGGAAGCCATTAATACCAGGGTGCTCCATCTTTTGTATTAGTACAATAATTAAATGCTAAAGAATTATACCATTCACAATACTTGAGTGCTACGGTACAAATCTGAAGATAAATTTGGTGACCAAAAAGTTTGACATTTTGTGGTGTTTATATATTTGTATGACGTGCAACTTATTATTGCTTTTTCTCTGAATATGTTAAGCGTTGTCTGAGGAGGGAACATCCGCCATTATCAGCGCTGAAGCTTTTGTTTTCAGCATGTGACAGCTTTTATCTACTCTACTCAAAAGCAGTAAAATTATAGACTATGACAGACATGACAAAGATGATCATGACTAGATAGATAATCATATTCAAACTGCAACAGCACATGATCATAGATTTAGCTGTGAATTCTTTCTGATTTCTCTGTCTCTTTGTCTTTGGCATTGTCTGAATGTAGAGTGAGGGGAGCGATTAATTTATGAGTATAATTAAATGAAGGAAAAAATAACAATCAGACTTAAAAGAGTTAAGAGTGATATATATTATAAATTTCATAGGGGTGAGATTAGAGGTGCATAACTATATTGAATAGATTGATGTACTATAACTAATGCAAAGTAATTCAAATATGATGGTGGAATGACAACTACAACGTGTAATTAGATGAATATTGATGTTTCTTATTTATACAGTAAAACTAGTAAAACTAGTGTGGGGCTATTGGAGGGGTGACAAAAAAGAAGTTTGGGGCAATATTTTTTGAAATTAGGGGGATTCTTTAGTATGCTACGAACACATGAGTTATGATTTAGGTTTACTAAGTGAAGCCCTCGTTGATTTGGTCTTTATGGCATGGTCTTATTTTGTTGATATGTCTATTGTTGTGGGCATATATAATCTACATCTTACGTTTAAAATAGTGATCATGCTGAAGAACAAAATGGTTTTATTATGTTGCAGAAGAGAGATTTCTTATTTGTCTTATGATAAGTCGAATTCGCTTTTAGATCGTAGAAAATTGGAATTATATAAAAAAAATAATGTAATAAATATGATTTCAACATTAATATAATGTTGAAAGGAATCAATGCCCTTTCTTTCTTTTATCTAATAGAAAACATTAATGTAATGTTTAAATATGTACGCTTTATGATTGAATATGTGTGTGTGTGTGTGTTCAATTCAAGATATATTAACATGTGGTTTGATCGACAATAATTTGTTTCTAGAATTGTTACACTGAAGTCATGATAATATTTTGAATTTGAAAGTTGGCTGAATTGAGCCATAATGTAATGTAGTCCAAAGGATGTGGCCACATTCATAGATAAGGGAAATTCTTGTAAATAATGATTAGTTTGAACTATGAAGTATGTGCATAAAGATTGGAGACCAAAAATTAGTCAAATTTTACTGTACTAGTTGAAACACATATTATTAAAAATCACAATCATGTTATTAAAAATCTAAACATAATATGGATTGGTGACTCTTGATTTATGATGGATGAACTTGTAACATAGTCATTGTATTTAAAGCTTTGTTTTGATGGGTGTGTAATACATCATGTGGTGTGATGCACGATATCATGAAAACATGTAATTATTTTTCTTAAATTAAAATTTATAATTATTATTAGGTAGGATTAGTATTATTTGGAATAATCATAAAGACTAGATTGGAAAACAGAGTACAAAACTTATATGTTTTCAACAAAACATAAACATACTATTTATTTGTCATAATGAACATAATAATAAAATTCAAACATTACAACACTAATATAATTCTTATATTTTTAACCATATATACTTTTTATAATATAAATACATTAAATTTTTTAATTTACTTTAATTTCACTAACATATCATATGCTGAAAAAAAACATATATTACTTTTTTTTATACATAACTTTAAGTTGTTCATTCAAATTCAATAAAATGAATATTTAATCACTTTTAAGATTAAATAATAGACAAACTAATACGTCACCGTATTAAAACAAGCAGGGTTCATAACCAAAGTTTTTGGTTGTCTAAAACTGCTTAATACATGCTGTTAAGCAGGACTGATGTGCCTTGCCACAAACCATCTTTCTATGAGTGAATTTTTCTATGATAACAAATCTCATGTAAATTAGTCCACTTTTCATTCTCATCATTTCTTCAATCTGATTGTTTGTATTAAGAGGAAGTCATTAATCTAATGACAATTTCTCCATTTCCAATGTGATTCCTCACTATCAAAATTGGGAACTCGGTGCTATTCTTCAACAAACACAATAGAAGATATTGTTTATTAGCTTAAAAATATCGAGATCATTGAAATAGTCACTGCACACTCTCATCAAAATAAGAATACATTTAAGTTATTATAATAGTATGTTGTTCTTTATTGTAAAGCTAAATAATTATGAATGAGTAGTTCAAATCTTCAACAAGGTAAGACTCAACATAAGAATACACACTGCACACTCTCATCAACAATAAGAATATATTTAAATTATTATAACAGTATATTGTTCTTTATTGCAAAGTTAACTAATTATGAATGAGTAGTTCAAATCTTCAATAACGTAAGAATCAACATTAGAATACATTTAAATTATTATAATAGCATTTTGTTCTTTATTGCAAAACTGAATAATTATGAATGAGTAGTTTTAGTCTTCTTCAACATAAGAAATAATGTGGAGATTATATCTTGGACAACTTTAATAGAATATATATTCTCCAATCTCTTAACTCTTAGCTAAAGAAATTTCCTAAGATTTGTACTTCAAAAATCCTCTAAAAAAAATAATATATATCAATCTTTATTTGTATACATTTGATATAAATAATCACAAAAAAACTTTTTCAAATTCAATTACTCCTCCATTATTCTATTTCTTTCCTTGCTTCTAATGCTGCAAAGTTATGCGTGATGATAATGGTGGCAGGGATAGAATAAAACAAGCTTTTTGTCATCCCAAGTATAGTATTGAAGATTGAGATATTGAAGAATCCAAGGCAAATACAACACATCATAGGTGATTGATTGACTGTGGTTGCAATGTGCAAAGGAATGTTGTGTTGTTAATGGCGTCACATGCACAGAAAAAGCATTTATAACGCCTGTGGGTGTGCTACGATACAATGCTTGGGAGTAGTATACAACACAACAATTACTAATGCCAAGAAATGCCTTCCTATGTAAATTGTCTCCCTAGATCTATCATCACCCAACAATGTTATTTTTTGTTTTTTTTATGGCCTGCAAGGTAGCTATAAGTAATGCAATTTGAGTCTCCTAAATTTGATGGCTGTATCTAAATATTTTCCTCATAACGCATAATTAGATTTTGGTAAGATTGTAATGTAAACTTTTTTTAACGTTTCAAATCATTTACATTGATTCATCAGAAAAAAGATCATGAGAAAAATATTATGCAGAATAACTTTAAATAAGTTGTAGAAATAAGAGAAAGAAACAAATAAAAAGAAATGGTCAAACTCAATTTTGATGGATTTTCAATTGGGAACCCATGTTGGGCGAGTGGGGATGGTCTAATTAGAGATAGGTATGGCAAAGTTCTCTTAGCCTACACAGTTAACCGGGAGTTACAAACTACCCATGTGGCCGAGGCGGTGGTGGCTTTTCATGGCATTGAGTTGGTAGTTAACTATGGTCACACAAAGCTTATCATTGAGGGTGATGCCCTCAATGTCATGATGATGATGAGATAAATTTATGCATGATGGGAAACAAAAGATTAAATCATCAAATGCAAAGGCTTACTAGCCATGTTGGATATTGTCAAATCCCAGCACACTTACCATGAAGGTAATAGAGTGACTGATAGGTTGGTTGCCATGAGCCAGTTTACAGACTCCATTTAAGTTTGGTTTGAAGTTCAAGAATTACCTCAACATGCATGTGAGGCAATTGATCAGGATATTGCCACACTTGGCAAAGGATGCACAATCAACTTAAGGAGTTAATAATGATGAATGACAATTATTATTTGATGGCTAGGAGATTTTTTGAGTTTTTTTTGCTCGTTGTCTTTTTTAGCATTTGTATTTCCTCTGTTGCCTTCTTTGTCAAGTTTCTCTACATTAAGGCCATGGGAGGGGACCTTATTCACATTGAGCTCGACAATTGCGATGAATGGAGGCTTAATGAGACTATTTGGCCTATTCTACAAGTTGGTCATTTGATAACTACATTGAGGGTATGAAGGGTTTTAATCCAGGATTGAAAGGGAAGGTGAATATTGGGAGTGTTTCCTTTGTTGTTTCAGTGGAATATATTGAGGCTGCTATTGTGTTGTTGGTGGAAGGAAATGTTATCCCTAGAAATTCCAATTCTCATTATAAACAAGATCTCAATAATTTCCTAGGACGAGGTGAGAAAATCCCTAGATTGTAGAATAGTTTCAACAGAGAAGAGCTTCTTGACGAGTGGAAAGATGTTTCTTTGGTGTTGATCAAGTCTATCACCCTGGAAGGTAGTTTTAAACACTTTCACTCTCATCTTTTTCCTATGCTCAATCACTTTCAACACTATATGAAGCCCATCTTTCCTTTTTGGATTTTGTCATCCATATCTTAGTATGTTATGAAATCCAAAAATAATGGGGTCCCCCTTTACACCAAGGTTTAATCCTTCATTTGTACAACTTCCACCTAGACTTGAATCTTGAGGTAGGCCCTAAAAATCCCCCTTTAATTATTGAATTAAGTAATCAGGTAGACAATTTGAAGGATTCCCCATCTTGAACTATTCCCCCTAGCTCAACTAGGGCTAATCCCCTTAGAAAAGCTAAATTAAAAAATTTAGGCAATAATAAAGAAATCGAGGAAATAGTTGTGGTCTTTGAGGATTCCTCTTGGACTCCTAGTCTATTGGATTGGATTGGACCCTAGAAAATACCCCTGTGAAACACCCCAACCAAGCTCCTAATCCCCCTTTCCCTATTTCTTCTTGCCATACCTATAAAGGAGATCCCAAGGTCTAGTATAATATTTCCCCCCTCTATTCCCATGGCCTCACCACCATTGAAGATCTTTTAGATTTTCTCTGCTATGTTGATAAAGTTGATAATCAATACATTCTCTAAAATCATCATAATGACATTATCAATTGACTTATTGCTCAACTTCACATGACCAGAAAGAAAATCAACAAGTTAGAGGTGATTGTTGAGGATGAGGCCCAAGGGAGAGTTTGATCCAATACCAATGCTAATAGTAGTGTGTGGGAGGTTGCTGATGAGATGGCTCAGAAGTTGGATAATTGGGAAATTACTGAAGGACATATCTGTGAACTTAAAGCTTTGATTCCCTCAGAAGAAGAGAAACAAGAAATGCTTTGGGCCCTTGCCAATGTCAAAGCTAACTAGAATTAGGTGAACCGGAAACTAGAGGATGTAGTTAATTTTAGCAAGCATATGATGGACAAAAAGACTTCTTCCTTCAACATTCTCCAGGAGGAGTTAGAGTATAGGAAATCCAAAAGAAGGAAAAGGGAGGAGAATGTGCAAGTTGTTGTTCAGCCGATGAAAGAGGGAACCTTAGTAGACTCTGCTCTATGCCAGACTAGAAAGACTTCCTTATTGCATACTCTCAAGGAACTTAATCAGGATTGGAAGAAGATTAATTTCCTGTTTGTCTAGTCCTTTGTTTGTTTGTATTTTTCTCTAGGTCTTTTTGTTGTTGGTCTATTTCCTGTTTTGTTTTGTGGTCTTTTTGCTAGTTGAATTCACTTTTTGTGAATTTCTTTCGAACTACCTAAGGGCTTAATGTTTATTTTGGTGTGATGGATTCAGTCAAAGAGTGTAGTTACTACAAAAATCAATGTATTTTATCAACTACTAAAGTCAATCAATACATTCTTTTAGCCTTCATAATTCATTTAGATATGGCATTTATTCAAAAGTGTACACACAAAAATCAATATTTTTGTTAAACTTTTTTTTTTAACGTATACACAACAAACTCCTTTCTTTTTTAAAAAAACTTATATTTAATTATTTGAAAATCTAAATAATCTTATGCCAAAAAAAGCTATTAGTTGTTTGAATAATTTGTAAGACAAAAAATGTCAATTACAATTTGATTTGGTGAGCAACAAACACATATTTTGAATATTTTCAAATAGGTCTATAATATTTCCAAATAGATGAAAAATTTGTTAACTTCTTCAATAGATTGTTGATCCTTCAATTCTTACAATATGATAGAAAAACAAATTAAAAAAAAAAAGCAAAAAGCAAAAACAAACAAACTAGCATATTACTAAAAGAACAATTAAAACTGAAATTAGAATTATTTAATTTATAAATCAATCAAATTCATTGAAAACAAAATTCAATTTAAATGTAAAATAAAATTTAAGATTTTATAAATTTAATATTGCCAAAGAAATGAAACATTCATGATAGAATCACCAACATAGAAATATGATAATCCCTTGTACACAATTTTGTTCTCCCTTCTTAGTTTTCTTCCAATTGGCTTATGTTTTTTCTTTTGTATTTCTCCTCTTTTATTTATATTCTACATTCATATATTTATTTTAATTATTTATTATTAATTTATTTCAAATAATTGTTTTATTTTTAAGAAAAAATTTAGCATGAACATTAATAGCATTACTAAAAATATAGTTTTCTTTCTTAATATTTTATTAAAAGTAAAATAATATAAAAGTATTAATTGATAATACAAATTTAATTATGACAATTTTAAAATGATATTTTAAAAATAAAGATAAACATTTTTAATATTTTTCACATAAAAATAAAGTTAAATTAAAAAATAATAAATATTAAATTTTATTCCATCTAATATAAAGGGAAAAACAAAGATCATTCTTATTTTCATACATTTAAGTGTCACAAACACCTTAATATGTCTCTCATCATAAAGATGGATATGAATATTAAAAATTTCACTAAAAGAAAAGTTTACTTTAAAAAAATTAATCACTATCAACAATAATTTAAATTGCTTTTGTGGTAAAGTAAAAATCTTTGGAACAATTTTTCAAACCATTTTGATTTAAAGTTTTTTTTGGTTAAGTTTTGTAATGCTTTGTCTTTTGTAATGTTGTTGTTTCTCTTCTTGGTTGTCTTTTAACATCTTGTTGGAGTTTGGGCCCTTTCAAAATTCTTATTAATTTAATCAAAAGCCTAACATGATTCACAAGATAGGATTAACAAATGAGGATCCTATTTAAAATAAAAACAATAAATATCTCAATACAAGAGTTATTTTTCAATCTAAATAAACATATTACTTTTTCTTATTATGAACATAACAAAAATTATTTATATATTCTTCTCTTTGGGAATGCGAAAGAGTACTACAATATGCATAGAAAGTATACTCTTGTGAAAAGGAGGAATTCAAATATTAAATTGTTTTTTAATAGTATAAATATAAATTTTAATATTTTTTACACAAATCTTGTATAAAACTTTAACGAAATATATGTGTAAATTATTTTTAAAAAAAATTGATGTATTTTTGTCCTTTTTAAATTTGTGATATTTTGAAGGAGTTTTTATAATATTTTGGCTTGGCTTTGTAAGTGTTAGTATATAATGCTCTATACCATGCAAGATTGGTTGAAGACTATAGTTACCCAATATCTAGGAACTTCATGAAAGTACACGAGATATTAACAATGAAATAATAATGATAGTCTACCAAAGGAGGAAAATGATAGATTGATAAAACATAATTGAGATTACAAAGGAGGGCCCCTTAGTCATATAGGTCAAGCTAAACATGACATTGCATAATATTAGGGCGCGTGTCTTTATCCCGTGACTTGAGACAACAAGAAACTAGAATTAAATGTGATAAGATAAGATCACACACAACAAAGTTAAGACTTCTAGAAATATTCCCAAGACCTATGTGTACCCTAAGTAAATGTAAGTAACATATGTGAAAAAGACACATGTGATGAATTAGCTAGGTAAAACACCATAGTAAAGAAGATCCTGGGCTCGATCTAGTTTAATCTCAAGGTGATTTTCCCACTCTTCTTCCTACGAGGCTCATTTTTGAATATCCAAGGCACTCCACTACCATTATGAAGTAGGGTGATACTATGGGTGAGTAGGGAATTATAGTTCCAGGTTGATAGATTTTGTCTCCACATGTTTTTGTTTGTTCATTCTTAATATAAAATTTCACATGTATTTAAGATTTTTTAGTCTTCCTCGTATTTGGGTGATGGTTTTTATTTAAATGGTTACCAACCATAGTGGCCAAACATTTGATGCTAGGGTTGTTGGCTTTAAAATGTAGTAGAATGACACCAAAATACCCTTGTAATCTGATATAAAAGTTCATTCACAAGAAAAATCTCTTTGTTTTTATGTTGTTTAGTATATTTATAATTTTAACAAGCCTTTAAATGGTTTGGAAACTAGATACAAGATTTTTTTGGTATTTTATAAGTAGAGTTCCTTGTGAGAATATGCTAAAGGGTTAAGTTGATTCTACTTGGATCTCTCAAGGGGTAAGTGTGGAGGCCATCTAAAACCTTCATAGGGGTATTTTTATTTTTGTTTAAAAAAAATTAAGTTTTCTATGGATATTTTTTAACATGTCCCTTAGTAAATTCATGCCTCTTTATTAGTTTTCTCCCCTTCAACTCAAGAATTTTTATCTCTATGTAATATTCTCTTTTAGACTGTATTTAAGTCAATTTTATTGGTCTCCCTTTTCCATGATTAAAATAATTTTGACAAGGGTATGTCTATTAACTAAAACTCTTTCATAAACGTAGTAAGACCCTTATTGACCTCATCTCTATGACTACTAGGTGTTTTCTTTCTTGGATAGAGGAAAATTTAAAGTAAATAGTTTATAATTAATATATCCATCTTAGGCTATTATTCATTTTCTTTATCTTCACATGATTCATAAAACAAGGGTGAGAAGCTTCAAACCTTGCACTAGAAATATTGAAAATAATATTTAGGTACACCTATTCATTTTTACAAGCTTCACAAGGGATATGGATGACTTTCTCCACATTTTCCATAGATGGTTTCTCTATTCTTTAAGCTAGACACCTCAACAATCCAAATGTTAGATAGTTTGGTTGAATATCTTTGAGATAAAACTTTCCCACTTTATCTAGTGTCCTCTCTACCAAGGTCTCCTTGTTGGTTGTAGGTTAAGTAAATTTTGTATTGTCAATCATTATTATCCATTTTTGGACAATAAGAGAGTTTTAAACACCCTTTCTATTTTTTTTTCTAATTGATAAGGTTTCTTCAATAGTTAGGTTTATGACTTCTTTCAAGCCTAAAATTTCTCATGGCATATTACTCTTTGGGAGATTAGCCCAAAATTCATACTAAGTTCATATAATTTGGTATTGTGTACTAGAATTTGTACCTTCATAGGGTTAGTATCTGATGAACTACAACTGATTTGAATAAATTGTATGACTTGAAGATCTGTGATTTAAGATCACCAAGTTGCTGATTAGATATGTAAGATGATTAAATCAGTAATATGTTGTCATTGATGTCAACTAGTTTTGACAATACTTATCTCATAAGTTACTATACCCAAGCATTTTTAGAAAGAAGAAGAAAAGAGATGAAGAAAAGATATATCTACATGAGGAAGATGGATATGATAGATAAGGATAAGGAATACATTGGGTAACTTATGAATGAGTCTATGACCTTATGTTATTGACTTGATTATGTTGCATTCATCTATGATGAAGGATAGAGAAAAATGCACAAAGTAGTGTGGTCAGTTAAAGAAGCATTTCAGTATACACTGACATAGTGTAGTGTATACCGAGCACAATATAAACTGAGCTTGTGTTCACCGATGCATTTATTTGTTAACCGAGCAGGAGAAAAGAACTAAATGACTAGTTTAGTCGATGGAAGTTGATGAGCTCTAAAGTACTCCGTAATCAGAGTTAAAGATAATGTTTGTTACGAAGATCAACGACTAACATAATTCAAAGAAAATCTAAGGGATTGAAATAAAACATGTTATTGACACGTTAGCTGAGGAAGGTTAAAGCGGAAAAATCAACAAAGGAGATTAAGCAGCAAAATCTGATGGATGGAATTAAAATGATTTACTTGTCTATTTAAGAGACTAGGATTTCATGATGAAATCATGCCGGAAGAAGGAGATTGCAGAGATATCATGTGAACAAGCTTCATGCATGCTTGATCAGACTGGTTAAGGAGAACCAAACTGTAGAGATTACCGAGTGTCAGAAAGCTATTACCGAGCGATAGTAAAATACTGAATATTGATTGAAACAAAATTGGTATATCGATCAGAGGATTTGAATGAGCTTAACATAGATCTGATAATCTAAAATTGAAGTTGTGTTGTAATCAAATCACCTGCTGTTACATTTTAACCATTGTAAACAGATAAATCTCTTAATAGAGTGGACTAGAAAGTCTTGTAATGTCATTCATAGAGTGTACATTTGTTATCCTGTCAACCCCATAGTGAATTCTGGTTGGATGATAACGGTTGGTCTAAAATCCTCTAACAAGGTCACACCTCACAGTGTGTTTGTAACCTTTAATAGGGTTAGGTCTTCACCGACCTCACTTCATAAGAGTGAACAATTTTTGGGTTGCCGGTCCCAGGTGGTTTTCCCTTTATAGGGTTTCCACGTTAAATCTCTTGTGTTATGTGTTGACTGTGATGATTGTTTTTTGTCATACTTTACATGTTGCATATTGGATTTGATCAGTAATCACTATATGTTATTAACTGGTAATCGGTAAAAGCACCGACAGAATACTATTTTATGTTAGCGAGCTGTAGAATTTTTAGTAAATTGTTTTTGGATATACATTTTGTGATTGGGACTGTGGATAACTAATTCATCCCACTCTCAATTATTCTAACAATTGGTATCAGAGTGTTGGTTGCTTGGAATAGAGTTTTAAGGACTTCAGCACAAAGATCTCAAAATGTATAAGAGGGAAGTGCCAAAGCTAAACAAGGCTAACTTCATAGTATGGCAAAGCTGAATGAAGCTGCATGTATTTGGAATTGGGAATTCTACCCTCACACTAATGGAGAATGGCTACATTACACTGCCCACTGGTCCCTTGACCCTTGATCAACTAAGAGACATGCATGAACATAATGTTACTATGATGGAGATTGCTTCTGCCTGTACATATGACAAATTTGAAGATATTAAAAATTGCACTACTGCTAAAGATATGTGGGATAAAATTGCTCAAGTTTACAGTGGTGATGTGAATGTCAAAAGAGCCAGAGCTAAAAGCTTAAGGGGAAGATTCGATGATATGAAGATGAAGGAAGGATAAAATATTGTGCAGTACACAAATAGACTAAAAGAGGTAGTTCATGCTCTTGGAGCATTTGATGGTGTTATTGACGAAGAGATAGTGGTAAGAAAAGTTCTTAGAACCTTATTGCTGGTTTATGCAATCAGAATATCTGCAATTCATGAAACTAGGTTTGCATCTGGTAACAACCTTACTCTTGATAATCTGATTATTAAGCTTACAACCTTTGAACTTAACAACTTTGATAATAGTGTTGTACCATCTGTTGAATATTCTTTTATGTCTTCTCTGAAGATTGGTAAGTCTAGTAGCAGAAATAAGAATGATGATAGTGATAGCAATACTGATGATGAGCTTGATGAACTTGAAGCTCTTATGGCCAGAAGGTTACCTAAAGGTAAAGGAAGATATAGAGGTAAATTACCTTTAGCATGCTTTAACTGTAAAGAGGTTGGTCATATTGCTGCTAGATGTCCACACAGGAAAGATGATGAGAGAAACAAAGACCGATCTGGTGAAGGAAGCTATGGGAGAAGAGGCAACAAAAGTTACCAACACTACAACATAGACAACCGAGACAATAATGATAAAGGCAAGAAGGTGTGCTACATTGCAGAAGAAGATGTCACTGATACCAACACTGATGAAGATGTGTAGGTAGTATTTATTGCAATGAAGGATGACTCAGAGGAAGATGAAAGGTATGTAGAGGCAACACTTATCTCTAAGGTTAATAAAAATGATACATGGATCATAGATAGTGGCTGTACACATCACATGACTGGTGATGAAGAATTTTTTTACCATCTCGAAGAACACAATGGAGGATCTGCTAGAATGGGTAATGATGCACCTTGTATGGTTAAAGGAAAAGGATCCTCGATGATAAATGATAAAATTACATGTGACAATGCTTATTGGGTAAAAGGACTAAACTATAATTTGCTAAGTGTGGCACAACTAAACAATTCAAGCCACCGAGTTGCTTTTGAGAGAAAGAAAGTGAAGATATTTGATGATGGAGGAAGACTTATTGGAAATGGAACACAATCGAGAGGTAATTTGTTTCATCTTGATAATGATCAGTCTTCTTGTTTAATGATTAAAGATGAAGATGCATGGTTGTGGCATAAAAGGTTATGTCATGTGAATTTTGATAACATGATTAAGATTAGTAAAAAGAAAAAGGTTAGAGGTTTGCCTAACTTATCTAAGCCTGATCATGTTATGTGTCATGAATGTCAGAAAGGTAAAATGACAAAATCTAGTTTCAAAAGAAAAGATTATTCAATAAAGAAATTACTTGAGTTAGTGCATACCGACCTATGTGGTGCTATGATAACTCAAAGTTACTATGGAGACAGATATTTTATTCTTTTTGTTGATGATTACACTAGATTAATGACAGTCATGTTCTTGAAGGAAAAATCAGAGGCATTTAAGATGTTCAAATGGTATAAAGAAAAAGTTGAGAAAGAGACTGGTAAAGAATTGAAATGCTTAAGATCTGACCGAGGTGGTGAATTTATTTTTGATGAATTTACTAAATTTTGTAATGAGCATGGTATTAAAAGATAGGTCTCTGCATCGCAGACACCTCAACAAAATGGAATAGCTAAAAGAAGAAATAGGTCAATAGTTGATTGTGCAAGAACACTGATGTTACAAAAGAATGTTGCTTAGACATATTGGAGAGAAGCAGTTAGCATAGCTGTTTATGTTTTGAACCGAGTACAACTAAAGAAGGACACTAACAAGACACCCTATGAGTTATGGTTTGGCCAGAAACCCACTGTAAGTTATTTTAGGATTTTTGGAAGTAAATGCTTTATTCTGAAAGATGAAATAAATGGGAAGTTTGACTCAAAAGGTGATGAAGGGATATTTCTAGGATATTCCACTAAAAGTAAAGCATACAAGTGTCTTAACAAAGTAACTAATAAAATGATTGAAAGTAATAATGTTTGGGTTGATGAGTTTGATGATAAGAATGAAAAGGAAAGCACAAAGGAACTGGAAGACTATGATAGATTCACCTACATTGAACAACTAGAGTACCTACCGATGCCGCAAACAGTGACAACCGGTTAGCAGGAAAATAATACCGAGGAATAGGAAGGAAATACCGATGAGAAGGAAGCACCTACCAAGAAAGCAAATGAACTTACACAGGATGAACAAGAAAGAAGAGATCAGATACTGGCAAGATTTGTCAGAAGACATCATCCTTAGACACAAATCATTGGAGACAGACAAGCTAGCATGCAAACAAGAAGTAAAGCAAGACAAGGTACATGTCTAGTTTGTGAATATGAACCGAAGAATGTAAAAGTTGCATTAGAAAATGATGAATGGGTTAATGCAATGAAAGAGGAAATAGAATAGATAGAGAAGAACAAAACCTAGAGTTTAGTACCCAAACCTAAGGACAAGAATGTTATCGGTACTAAGTGGATATTCAAAAACAAGCTTAATGAGAATGGAGAGGTAACAAGGAACAAAGCTAGGTTAGTATGCAACGGATATGCACAGGAGGAAGGAATAGATTATGGTGAAACTTTTGCACCTGTTTCTAGATTAGAAGGAGTCAGAATGTTACTTGCATAAGTTGCACACAAAAAGTTCAAAGTTTACCAAATGGATGTTAAATCTACTTTTCTGAATGGAATACTTGAAGAAGAAGACTACATAGAACAACCTGAAGGGTTCGTTGATCCAGACAACAAAGATATGGTATGTAGACCACATAAAGCTTTATATGGTTTAAAGAAAGCACCAAGAGCCTGGTATGAGAGGCTGCATAACTATTTGCTGAGTATTGGATTTGTTAGAACCAGTGATAACAATAATCTGTACATGAAAGGAAATTCTGATGATACTATCTTGATTGTTGAGATATTTGTGGATGACATAATATTTGGAGGACAAGATCATATTTGTAAGTCATTTGCTGATGAAATGAAAAGTGAATTTGAAATGTCTATGTTTGGAGAGATTAAGTTCTTTCTAGGCTTACAAGTGATTCAACAGAATGATGGTATATTCATCACACAATCTAAATATATAAAGGAAGTATTGAAGACATTTGGCATGGAAGATGCTAAACCTGTGGGAACACCGATGGCTACTGGATGTAAAATGACTAAAGAAGATGGAACTACTGAGGTAAACTAGACACTGTACCGATCCATGATTGGTAAGTTAATGTATGTAGTTCATAGTAGACCTGATATAGAACATGCTGTTGGAATAGTTGCTGAATTTTTTGCAAACCCTAGAGAGTCACACATGGTTGTTACAAAAATAATCTTAAGATACCTAAAGAAAACTGAAGATTATGGACTATGGTATCCTAAGAAAGGAAAGTTTGAACTTAAGGTATACACTAATGCTGATTGGGCTGGAAATGTGGATGATAGAAAGAGTACCATTAGAGGAGCATTCTTCTTTGGTGAAAGGCTTGTTACATGGACAAGTAAGAAATAGTCTTGCATTTCCCAATCTACAACTAAAGCAGAGTATGTTGCTGCTACTACTAACTATTCAAATATTACATATATCAAGCAAGTGTTGGAAGGTATGAATGAGGTAATCATTGAGCCGGTGATTATATATTGTAACAACACTAGTGCTATTAATATTTCAAAGAATCTAGTGATGCACTCTAAAACAAAGCACATATCTATTAAGTATCACTACTTAAGGGAACAAGTACATGAGAAGCAAGTGAAGCTAGAATTTTTTACATCAAAAAAACAACTTGCTGATATTTTCACAAAGCCTCTACCGAAGGATACATATGAATACTTGAGGACTAGACTTGGGGTCCGTCCCTTGTCTACCGGTCACTAAGGTGATCTGGAGGTTGCATCAGCCTAATCTTATCAGAAGATCATACATGTTGATGCAACAAAGTTCACACTTTGGAATTTTGTCTAAGGTTGTGAAAGGTTGAAGTACTGGAACATATTTGCACATCAATATACTGAGATACAAAGAATGCACTAGACAACAGAGAGTTACATGGCTACTACAGAGCTGTATGTTTTTATTGTTCTTTGACATTGCTGTCAAAGGGATAGAGATCAATATGAAGAATATGAAGCCAAAGACAAAGGGAGAGAGATATAGAAAAGGGAGAGCATTGAAGATCAGTTACTAAGAATAGAAGAAAAGCCGTGAGTTGAAAAGATCATATCTAAAGAAGTTAGTCTGCACTTGCAAATGCTTGTATGTAACATAGTGATTAAACATATTAAGCTAGGGAGAGCTTGTACCAAGTTACAAAATTTGTTGACAGAGTTTTAGAATACATGTTTGGTATGTGTATGGCATATTTCATATTGCTTGTGTTGCCATCAATGCCAAAGGGAGAGATTGGTGAACTACAATTGATTTGAATAAATTATATGACTTGAAGATCTGTGATTTAAGATCATTGAGTTGCTAATTAGATATGTAAGATGATTAAATCAGTAATATGTTGTCATTGATGTCAACTAGTTTTGACAATACCTATCTTGTAAGTTACTATACCCAAACATATGTAGAAAGAAGAAGAAAAGAGATGAAAAATAGATATATCTACATGAGGAAGATGGATATGATAGATAAGGATAAGGAATACATTGGGTAACTTATGAATGAGTCTATGACCTTATGTTATTGACTTGATTATGTTTCATTCATCTATGATGAAGGATAGAGAAAAATGCACAAAGCAGCATGGTCGGTTAAAGAAGCATTTCAGTATACACCGATGCAGTGTAGTGTATACCGAGCACAGTATAAACTGACCTTGTGTTCACCGAGGCATTTCTTTGTTAACTATTGAACTACAACTGATTTGGAATCTGATTGAAGAATCTATGATTAAAGATCATTAAGGAGTTGCTGATTAGATATGTAATATAATTAAATCAGTATTATGTTGTCATTAATGTCAACTAGTTTGACAGCACTTATCTTGTAAGTTACTATACCGAGACATCTGAAGAAAGGTGAAAAAGATGAAGAACAGAGAAATCTACATGAGGAAAGATGTACATGACAGATGAGGATAAGGAATACATTGAGTAACTTGCTGATGAGTCTATGACTTGATGATATTGACTTTATTATGTTGAATTCATCTATGATGAAGTATAGAGCTGAAAGACACAAAGTGGTGTTGTCAGTAAATGAAGCATTTCTAGTATACATCGATGGAGTGTAGTGTATGCTGATCACAGTATTAACTGAGCAGTGTTCATCGACACATTTCTTTGTTAACCGAGTGGAACAAAATGTATTAAATGATTAGTTTAGCCGATAAGATTAATGAGTTGGAAAGAGTATAACATCGAGGTAACAGATAATGTTTGTTACATAGATTGATGGCTGAAAAAATTTAGGGAAGATCTAATGGAGAAGATAGAAACATGTTATTGACACAAGTACCAAGAAAGTTTGAAGCGAAAAAATCTATGAATGTGGTTAAGCAGCAAAATCTGATGGTGGAGAAGAAAATGATTTACTTGTCTATATAAGAGAACATATTTTCTTTATGAAATATGCCAGAAGAAGAAGCTGCAGGAATACCACATGAACAAGGTTTTCATATATTCTGATCATACTGGTTAGTAAGAACCAAGCTGCAGAACAATTACCGAGCTATAGAGAGAAATTACCGACAGACAGTAAGTTGATACAGTATTGAATTTGAAGTGAAATATTGATCAGAAGGATTTGTATGGACTAAATATTGATCTGTAATCTGCAATTGAAGTTGTATTAGGGCAGGTCATTTACTGTTACATATTTAACCATTGTATACAGTCAAAATCTCTTAACCGAGTGGACTCTGAAAGTCTTATGATGTATCATTCATAGAATGAACATTGTTATCCTGTCAACCCCATAGTGAATGTTGGTTGGATGATAAATTCTAGTCTAAAATCCTCTAGCAAGGTCACACTTGACAGTGTGTTTGTAACCTTTAACAGGGTTGGGTCTTAACCAACCTCACTTTAGAAGATTGAACATTTTTGGGTTGCCGGTCCCAGGTGGTTTTTCCCTTTACAGGGTTTCCACGTTAAATCTCTTGTGTTATGTGTTGATTGTGATATTTTCTTGTTATCATTATTTACATGTTACATGTTAGATTTGATTGGTAAACTATTTTAGTATTAGACTAGTAATCGGTAAAAGTACAGACAGTGAAAGTATTTAGTGTTTACCGACGATCAGAAATAGAAGAAATTGTTTTGAATTATACATTTTGAATTGGGACACTGGATAACTGATTCACCCCCCTCTTAGTTATTCTAACAATTGGTATTAGAGCACTGGTTGCTTGGAATAGAGTTTTAAGGACTTAAGCATAAAGGTCTCAAGATGTATAAGAGGGAAGTACTGAAATTGAACAAAGAGAACTTCGCAGTATGGAAAAGTAGATTGAAGCTGCATATATCTAGAATTGGGAACTCTACACTAGAGTTGATGGAGAATGGCTACATGCAACCGCCCACTGGTCCCTTAACTCTTGATCAACTGAAGGATAAGTATGAACACAATGTTACTATGATGGAACTTGCTGCTACCTGTACCGACGCAGAATTTGAAGATATCAAGACATGCACAACTACCAAAGGAATGTGAGATAAATTAACACAAATATACAGTGGAGATCTAAATGTCAAAAGAGCCCAAGCTAAAAGTTTGAGAGGTAGATTTGATGATATGAGAATGAAAGAAGGAGAGAACATTGTACAATATTCAAATAGACTCAAAGAGGTGGTACATGCTATTATAGCATCTGATGGAGTGATTGATGATGAAACAATAATAAGCAAGATTCTTAGAACTTTGCTACCAGTTTATGCAATTAGGATTTTTGCAATTCATGAAACAAGAGCTACATCCAACCTTACTCTTGACACTCTGATTGGTAAACTTACAACCTTTGAATTAAACAATTTTGATAATAGTGTTGTTCCTTCTGTTGAATCCGCTTTCATGTCTTCTTTGAAGATTGGAAAGTCTACCAGGAATAGTAAGAATTGTGATAGTGATGACAATACCGATGATGAACTTGATGAGCTTGAGGCACTTATGCCCAAAAGATTGCCCAAAGGAAAAGGAAGGTATAGAGGTAAGCTACCTTTAGCATGCTTTAACTATAAAGAAGTTGATCACATCACTGATAGATGTCTTCAGAAGAAAGATGATGATAGATCCAAAGGCTGATCTGAAGGAAGCTATGGGAGAAGAGTCAACAGAGGCTACCAACACTACAACAGAGACAACCGAGATGAAAAAGGCAAAAAGGTATGTTACATAGCTGGAGATATTGAAATTGAATCTGATTTTGATGATGACATAGAATTTGTATTTGTGGCTATGAAAGATGACTCAGAAGAAGAAGAAGAGACAACACTGATCTCTAAAGTAAGAAGAAATGATACATGGATCATAGAGAGTGGCTGTACACATCATATGACTAGTGATGTAGAGAAGTTTGATCATCTTGTTGAATATAATGGAGGATCTATGAGAATGGGAAATGATGCAGCTTGTATGGTAAGAGGTAAAGGCTCACTAATGATCAATGACATATTACAATGTGAAAATGCATATTGGGTAGATGGACTGAACTATAATTTGTTAAGTGTGGCTCAGCTGAACAATTCAGGCCATCGACTGGCTTTTGAGAGCAAAATAGTGAAAATTTATGATGATGGAGGAAGACTTGTCGGAACTGGTACACAATCCAGAGGTAATATATTCTATCTTGATATGGATTAGTCTTCTTGTTTTTTAATAAAGGATGAAGATGCTTGGTTGTGGCACATAAGGTTATGCCATGTGAACTTTGATAACATGATCAAGATTAGTAGAAAGAGAAGAGTTAGAGGATTGCCTAACTTGACAAAACCTGATCATGCCATATGCCATGAATGCCAGAAAGGTAAGATGACTAACTCCAATTTTAAAAGGAAAGACTATTCAACAAAGAAGATACTTGAGTTGGTTCATACCGACCTATGTGGTCCTATGAGAACTTAGAGCTGTTCTGGTGATAGATATTTTATTCTTTTTGTTGATGATTATACTAGACTGATGACTATTATGTTCTTGAAAGAGAAATCTAAAGCTTTCAAAATGTTTAAGTGGTATAAAGCTAAGGTAGAGAAAGAAACCGCAAAGGAAATAAAATGTTTAAGATCTGATAGAGGAGGTGAATTTATCTCTGATGAATTTACTAATTTTTGTAATGAGCATGGAATCAAAAGGTAGGTATCCGCACCAAGGACACCTCAGCAAAATGGCATTGCTGAAAGGAGGAATAGGTCTATAATTGACTATGCTAGAACATTGATGATACAGAAGAATGTTGCTCAGACATATTGGAGGGAAGCTATTAGTACAGCTGTGTATGTTCTTAACTAAGTACAATTGAAGGACTCCAACCAAACACCTTATGAACTATGGTTTGGACACAAACCTACTATAAGTTATTTCAGAATTTTTGGAAGTAAATGCTTTATTTTGAAAGATGAGAGAAATGCCAAATTTGATTCTAAAGGAGATGAAGGAATATTTTTGGGATATTCCACTACAAGTAAAGCATATAAATGTTTGAATAAGGCTACAAATAAGATAGTTGAAAGTACTAATGTTCATGTTGATGAGTTTGATGAAAAGTACACAGAGGAAAGTATAAAGGAACCGAAAGACTATGGTTGATTCACTTACATTGAACATCTAGAGTATCTACCGACACCGCAAACTGTGTCAACCAGTCAATAGGAAAACAATGCAGGACAACAAGCAACACAAATTGAGGAACAAGATGGAGCTACCGAGCAAGAAAATGACCCTGAGCAGGATGAACAAGAAAGGAGAAATCAAGTTTTGGCTAGTTTTGTCAGAAGACATCACCCAGAGACACAAATAATTGGAGACAAACATGCTGGAATGCAAACTAGAAGCAAAACAAGATAAGGTACTTGTTTAATTTGTGAATTTGAACCTAAAACTGTGAAAGTTGCATTAGAGAGTGAAGAATGGGTTAATGCAATGAAGGAGGAAATAGAGCAAATAGAGAAGAACAAAACCTGGTCCTTAGTACCCTGACCAAAAGATAAGAATTTTATCGGTACTAAGTGGATATACAGGAATAAATTGAATGAAAATGGTGAAGTCACAAGAAATAAAGCTAGATTAGTATGCAAGGGATATGCATAGGAAGAAGGCATTGACTATGGTGAAACATTTGCACCTGTTGCTAGATTAGAAGGAGTTAGAATGCTACTTGCATATGTTGCACATAAGAAATTCAAAGTCTATCAAATGGATGTAAAGTCAACATTTTTGAATGGTATACTTGAAGAAGAGGTCTACATTGAACAACCTGAAGGATTTGTTGATCCTAACAATAAAGACATGGTATGTAGACTACATAAAGCTTTATATGGTTTGAAGCAAGCACCGAGAGCATGGTATGAAAGACTGCATACTTACTTGTTAAGTATTGGATTTTTTAGAACAAGTGAAAATAACAATTTGTATATGAAAGGTGATACTGATGATACTATCATCATTGCTGAAATATTTTTTGATGACATTATCTTTGGAGGCTCAGATCTTGTCTACAAGGCATTTGCTGATGAAATGCAAAAGGAATTTGAAATTTCTATGTTTGGAGAGATTAAGTTCTTTCTTGGACTACAAGTGATTCAGTAGAGTGATGGGATATTCATCACACAATCTAAATACATAAAGGAAGTACTGAAGACATTTGGCATGGAAGATGCTAAACCTGTGGGAACACTGATGGCTACTAGATGCAAATTGAGAAAGGAGGATGAAACTACAGAGGTAAACCAGACACTCTACCGATCCATGATTGGTAAGTTAATGTATGTAGTTCATAGTAGACCAGATATAGCACATGTTGTGAGAATTGTTGCAAGATTTTTTGCTAATCCTAGAGAATTACACATGATAGCTACAAAAAGGATCTTAAGATACTTGAAGAAAATAGAGAATTTTGGATTATGGTATCCTAATGAAGGGAAGTTTGAACTGAAAGTTTACACCGATGTTGATTGGGCTGGAAATGTGGATGATAGAAAAAGCACCATCGGAGGAGCATTTTTCTTTGGTGAAAGACTTGTAACATGGACAAGTAAAAAGTAGGCTTGTATTTCTCAGTCTACGGGTGAAGCAGAATAGGTTGCTACTGCTACTAACTATTAAAACATTGCATATATCAAACAAGTGTTGGAAGGAATGAATGAGGTAATCACTGACCTGGTGATTATATACTGTGACAACACTAGTGCTATTAATATTTCAAAAAATCCTGTGATGCACTCTAAGACAAAGCATATATCTATTAAGTATCATTACTTAAGAGAACAAGTGCAAGAGAAGCAAGTAAAGTTAGAATTGGTTACATCTAAAGAACAACTTGCAGATATTTTTACAAAGCCCCTACCGAAGGAAACATTTGAATACTTGAGGACTAGACTTGGTGTCTGTCCCCTATCTATTGGTCACTAAGGTGATCTGATTGTTGCATCAGCCTACTTATATCAGAAGATCATTCATGTTGATGCAGCATAGTTCACACTTTGAATCATGTTCAAGGTTGTGATTAAGTTTGAGAACTTGAATTGATTGGAATATCAGTATTCAAAGATACAGAGGAAGACAAAAATTGTTTGTTTATTTGTTTCTTTGGCATTACTGTCAAAGGGAGAGATAAACAATATGAGATTAAAAGGGGAGAGATAAACAAGATATGAAAAGGAACAAGCTGAATGAGACAGAGTATTGAAGATCAGTTACAGAGAACATAAGCAGGAATAGGAGAACTGAAAAGATCACAATTGCAGAATGCTAAAGGTGTATTATTTAATGCTAGTTTAGTAATGTAGTGATTAAACATATTAAGTCTATTCGACTTACAACATTTGTTCACAAAGTTTTAGAATGTATGTTTGGTATGTGTATGATACATTTCATATTACTTGAGTTACCATCAATGCCAAAGTGAGAGATTGTTAAACTACAACTGATTTGGAATATGATTGAAGAATCTGTGATTAAAGATCATTAAGAAGTTTTTGATTAGATATGTAATATGATCAAATTAGTATTATGTTGTCATTGATGTCAACTAGTTTGACAACACTTATCTTGTAAGTTACTATACCGAGACATCTGAAGAAAGGTGAAAAAGATGAAGAGCAGAGAAATCTACATGAGGAAAGATGTACATGACAGATGAGGATAAGGAATACATTGAGTAACTTGCTAATGAGTCTATGACTTGATGATATTGACTTTATTATGTTGCATTCATCTATGATGAAGTATAGAGCTGAAAGACACAAAGCAGTGTTGTCGGTAAATGAAGCATTTCTAATATACATCGATGGAGTGTAGTGTATACCGACTGTAGTATCAACCGAGTAGTATTCATTGACACATTTCTTTGTTAATCGAGTGGAACAGAATGTATTAAATGATTATTTTAGCTGATAAGATTGATGAGCTAGCAAGAGTATAACATTGAGGTAACAGATAATTTTTGTTACATAGATTGATGGCTAACAAAATTCAGGGAAGATCTAACGGAGAAGATAGAAATGTGTTATTGACACAAGTACCAAGAAAGTTTGAAGTGACACAATCTATGAATGTGGTTAAGCGGAAAAATCTGATGGTGGAGAAGAAAATGATTTACTCATCTATATAAGAGAACAAATTTTCTTCATGAAATATGCCGGAAGAAGAAGAAGCTGCAGGAATATCACATGAACAAGGTTTTCATGTATTTTGATCATACTGGTTAGTAATAACTGAGCTGCAGAACGATTACCAAGCTACAAAGAGCAATTATCAACGGATAGTAAGTTGATACAATATTGAATCTGAAGTGAAATATTGATCAGAAGGATTTGTATGGACTAAATATTGATTTGTAATCTGCAATTGAAGTTGTATTAGGGCAGGTCATTTACTGTTATATATTTAACCATTGTATACAGTCAAAATCTCTTAACTGAGTGGAATCTGAAAGTCTTATGATGTATCATTCATAGAATGAACATTGTTATCCTGTCAACCCCATAGTGAATACTGGTTGGATGATAAATTCTAGTCTAAAATCCTCTAACAAGGTCACACCTAACAGTGTGTTTGTAACCTTTAACAAGGTTGGGTCTTAACCGACCTCACTTCAGAAGAGTGAACAATTTTGGGTTGCCGATCCCAGGTGGTTTTTCCCTTTACAGGGTGTCCACGTTAAATCTCTTGTGTTATGTGTTGATTGTGATATTTGCTTGTTATCATTCTTTACATGTTACATGTTAGATTTGATCGGTAAACTATTTTAGCATTAACTGGTAATAGGTAAAAGTACAGACAGTGAAAGTATTTAGTGTTTACCGATGATCAGAAATAGAAGAAATTGTTTTGAATTATACATTTTGAATTGGGACACTGGATAATTGATTCACCCCCCTCTCAGTTATTCTAACATTAACCGAGCAGGAGAAAAGAACTAAATGACTAGTTTGGCTGATGGAAGTTGATGAGCTATAAAGTACTCTGTAATCAGAGTTAAAGATAATATTTGTTACAAAGATCGATGGCTAACATAATTCAAAGAAAATATAAGGGATTGAAATGAAACATGTTACTAACACATCAACCGAGGAAGGTTAAAGAGGAAAAATCAACAAAGGAGCGCAAAATCTGATGGATGGAATTAAAACAGTTTACTTGTCTATTTAAGAGACTAGGATTTCATAATGAAATCATGCCGGAAGAAGGAGACTACAAAGATATCACGTGAACAAGCTTCATGCATGCCTGATCAGACTGGTTAACGAGAATCAAACTGTAGAGATTACCGAGCGTCAGAAAGCTATTACCGAGTGACAACAAGTTACTGAATATTTATTGAAACATAATTGATATATTGATCAGAGGATTTGAATGAGCTTAACATAGATCTGATAATCTATAATTGAAGTTGTGTTGTAATCAAATCACCTGCTGTTATATTTTAACCATTGTAAACAGATAAATCTCTTAACAGAGTGGACTAGAAAGTCTTGTAATGTCATTCATATAGTGTACATTTGTTATCCTGTCAACCCCATAGTGAATTCTAGTTGGACGATAACGGTTGGTCTAAAATCCTCTAACAAGGTCACACCTCACAGTGTGTTTGTAACTTTTAACAGGGTTGGGTCTTCACTGATCTCACTTCAAAAGAGTGAACAATTTTTGGGTTGTTGGTCCTAGGTGGTTTTCCCTTTATAGGGTTTTCATGTTAAATCTCTTGTGTTATGTGTTGACTGTGATGATTGTTTGTTGTCATACTTGATGCAGGAGCATCCTGGGTGTAAGAGCAATCTTGCATCACCCAAAAATATTTCTATTTTTGTATTCAATAAGGGCTATCTTGTGCAGAGTTGCTATTTATGGAAACTTGCTATTCTTAGTAAGTTGGTCTTATGATCTCAGAATGTCTGATTTTACATATGGAGGTTCATCTCAGTCATATCAGCCTGCCAGCAAAGTTTCATGGCTAGATCAGGTGTAGTTTTGAAGATATTGAAGATTTTCGGTATTGGTAGTAGGGTACAGAAACTTTGAACTCAGTTTTGAAGGCTTTAGAGGCCTCGGATGAGGTTGAAAATTTGGGTGAGGAGCACTTTGCACTCATCAAGCCTGTAGAGTGCTTTGTGGCATTTCCAGAATGGGGTTATAATAGCCAATTGGGTCAATGGGCGATGACTTATGGTCTTCGGAAGTTGGGTCACCTGAAATGACAGAAAATAATTTTTCTTCAAAATTTTTGTTTGGGTTTCAAAACTCATTTTGAGCCGACTTTGATGTAATAAATTGTAAAATAAAACAATTCTAAGTTTGGTCGGCCCTAAGGGCTAAATTTCTAGAACCTTCTCAGGTGGTGGAAATTGCCTATATAAAGAAGGCCCGTAGTGTTGTCTAGGGCAGTTCTGAGTAGTAGATCTGGGTATTGATTCAAGGCTTTGTCCTACAGAATATTGTAAGGGAATGCCCATGTGGCTTTGCATATTGTAATTTTGAAAGTTTGTAATTCCACATTTGTGGAGATAATAAGAAGCCAATTTCCTGTTCTTGCATATTATTGTTTCTCTATTTCTGTTATGTGCTTGTGGTATTAAGGGGAGCACCCTTCATCAAGTGGTATCAGAGCAGGAGTTCTTGAGTGTGTAGATAGATCACTGACTGTGAGGCAGTTTGCACCAGGACCGTGGTTAGGGTTTCAGCGCGCATCGCGAAAATGCCTCCATGAAGAGAACGTGGCGGAAGAGCTGGTGTTGTGACACCTAAGGTTAGAGAGCTACAGAGACAAGTGTGAGCATTGCAAGAAGAGATTCGTAGAGGAATAAATCTTAATGTCAGAGATGAAAGCGAGGATGAAGCCGAAGAAGAATATCAAGAAGGAGAAGCTGAAATTGTGAACGAGGAGGAAGAAAGATTTTTTTAGGCGATTTCAAAGATTGGGAAAAGACCTAAGATTGAGGTTCCTACATTTTTTGGAAATCTTAACCTAGAAGAATTAATCGATTGGATCAATGAATGTGAGGAATATTTTGAGTATGAAGATGTTGAGGATCCTGATAGGGTCAAATTTGCGAAGGCCAGATTGAAAGGTCATGCGAAGATCTGGTGGCAAGAAATTCAATTGGAGCGAAATAGGAGAGGGAAAGATAAAATCACAAGATGGGATCGGATGGTGGATAAATTGAAGGGACAGTTCATTCCTGTTGATTATGAGCTTGACCTACTAAAGAAAATGTAAAGTTTGAAGCAAGCAGGAAGATCTGTTCAGGAGTATACAGAGGAGTTCTATCGACTCCTCATCAAAACAGGCCATGCAGAAGCTGATAAGGAGAAAGTTGCCCGATACCTTAATGGGTTAAGGCCAAGCATTCAGGAGGAGTTGAATCTGGTTCGAATGAACAGTATTGAGGAGGCATACCAATTTGCCCTAAAAGTAGAGGAAAAGTTGAATAAGAAGTTTGAGAGCAGACAAAATGGAAGAGGTCATGGTGGAAGATCTGGTGGATGGTCATATGGTGGCCGAAATGAAGATCAGAAAAAGAAGGATGAGGCCAGTAGCAGCCAGAATTAGAGAGGAAATAATTCCAATCGCTTCCAGGATCAAAGTAATAGAGATCAAAGAGGAAGAGGAAGAGGACAAGGATCTGGAAGAGGAGGCTTCCGTGGAACATGTTTTCACTGTGGAGAAGAAGGTCATAGGGCATTTGAATTTCCTCAACGCCAAGGAAGGACAGATAGGAGGAATGAAGGCCAGGCTAGAGTTGCACATGTAGATGAAGATGCCAGATCATCAAATTCTGAAGATGCTGAAAGAGGAGAAATGCTAATTAATAGAAGAGTCCTGCAGAGTGGTGAGAATGAACCTGAACAAAGGAGGAGCCTGTTTCACACTAGATGCAAGTGTGAGGGTAAATGCTGTGATGTGATTATCGATAGTGGAAGCACTGACAATTTGGTGTCAAAAAAGATGGTGACAAAGTTGAAGCTCAAGAGACAGAAACACCCACATCCATATTGGATTGCCTGGGTGCAGGATGACCACAAGGTCATGGTCAGTGAACAGTGCCTGGTAAAGTTCAAGATCAGCGGGTACCAAGATGAGGTACTATGTGATATCATCTCTATGGATGCATGTCACATGTTGTTGGGTAGACCGTGGTAGTTTGACATATGTGCTGTACACGATGGTCGTGCGAATAGCTATTCCCTGACAAAGGATGGAGTGTGACATAAGCTAAAGCCGTTGAAGGAGACTGAAGAAAAGGTATGTGGTAATGCAAGAATAACATTTGTTAATGGAAGAAAATTCCTAGATGGTATGAGGCATGAGCATGTGTGTTTTGCTTTAATTCTAAAAGTTGGTAAAGAAGAAGTAGAGGATGTACCTGTAGAGGTTGCAGATTTGTTGAATGAGTTTCAGGATATTGTATCTGATAATGTACCTGATGGATTACCACCGGTAAGGAAGATCAATCATCAGATGGATTTGATTCCAGGAGCCAGTTTGCCAAACAAGGTAGCACATAGAATGACACCAGCAGAAAGTGAAGAGTTAAACAGACAAGTACATGAGTTATTGCAGAAGGGGTTGATTCAAGAGAGTCTGAGTCCCTGTGCTGTACCAGTGGTATTAGCACCGAAGAAGAATAGAGAGTGGAGGATGTGTACAAATTCCAGAGCAATAAACAAGATCACAATCAAGTATAGGTTTCCATTGCCATGAATGGATGATATTATGGATTGTTTGAGTGGGGCTGTGTATTTCTCAAAGATAGATTTGAAGAGTGGATATCACCAGATTCGGATCAAAGAAGGAGATGAATGGAAGACTACCTTCAAGACAAAGGAAGGACTGTATGAGTGGTTAGTCATGCCTTTTGGGCTAACCAATGCACCGAGCACTTTCATGCGGCTCATGAACAAGGTTCTAAAAGAATTTCTGGGTAAGTTTGTCATTGTTTACCTAGATGATATTTTGATTTTTAGCAAGACATTGGAGGAATATATGATGCATATTCGTATGGTGTTGGAGAAGTTGAGAGATGAGAAATTGTTGATTAATTTGAAGAAGTGCAATTTTGTGAAGAAGGAGTTAGTGCATTTGGGATTTGTAGTTTCAGTAGAAGGTCTAAAAATGGACCTAGAGAAGGTACAGGCTATCCTTGAATGGCCTACTCCAAGGAGTGCTACTGAGGTAAGACCTTTTCATGGTTTGGCTAGCTTTTACAGAAAGTTTATCAGAAATTTTAGCAGTATTTGTGGACCCTTGACTAAAACAATGAGAGGGGATAGAAAAGAGTTTAAGTGGACTAATGGGGTAGAAAAGAGTTTTCAATTGTTGAAACAAAAAGTTACAGAACAACCTATTTTAACACTTCCAGATTTTAATAAGGTGTTTCAAGTAGATTGTGATGCTAGTGGTACTGCAATAGGAGCTGTTATGAGCCAAGAAGGTAAACCTGTTGCTTATTTCAGTGAGAAGTTAAATGATGCCAAGAGAAAATATTCTATCTATGATCAGGAATTTTATGCTATAGTTCAGGCATTAAAGAAGTGGAGACATTATCTACTTCCTAAGGAGTTTGTTTTGTATACTGATCATCAAGCATTGCAATATTTGAATAGTCAAGGAAAGTTGAATCAGAGGCATTTGAAATGGGTTGAGTTTTTGTAGAGTTATACATTTGTTTTGAAACACAGGAGTGGAAAGTCTAATAGGGTTGCAGATGCTCTTAGTAGAAGACAACTATTGCTGACAGAGATGCAGATTGAGGTGGTTGGGTTCAAGGAGCTCAAGAATTTGTATCCAGAGGATCCTGATTTTAGTGGAGCTTGGAAAGCTTGTAAAGAACCTGTTACTCTAGATAGGATGAAATGGCTAGATTTCATCATCTAGGATGATATGCTATTCAGAGGGAGTCAGTTGTGCATTCCATGAAGTTCTATGAGGGAGAATCTCATCAAGCAAAAGCATAGTGGAGGATTGGCTGGACATTTTGGTCGTGATAAAACCCTTGCTTTGGTTGGTGAGAATTATTATTGGCCACAATTGCAGCAAGATGTGAAGAAGTTTGTACAGAGTTGTAGAGTATGTCAGATGGTGAAAGGAGTGAAGCAAAATATAGGGTTGTATTAGCCATTACCTGTACCAGAGAAGCCTTGGGAGGATATCAGTATGGACTTTGTTCTTGGTTTACCAAGGACACAGTGGGGTCATGATTCAATTTTTGTAGTAGTTGACAGATTTTTGAAGATGGCACATTTCATTCCCTACAAGAAGACTAATGATGTTGTTCATGTAGCAGAATTGTTTTTCAGAGAAGTGGTGAGACTACATGGTTTTCCAAAGACCATAGTTTCAGATCGAGATACTAAGTTTGTTGGATATTTCTGGCGGACATTGTGGAAGAAGTCGAGGATAGATTTGAAGTTCAGTTCATCACATCATCAACAGACTGATGGATAGATAGAGGTGGTGAATAGAAGTTTGAGAAATTTGCTGAGATGTTTGGTTGGAGATAAGCCAACAGGATGGGATTTGATTTTACCACAGGCAGAATTTGCATACAATAATTCTATCAGCAGGAGCACTAGTAAATCACCATTCCAGATTGTATATGGAAGTAGTCCAAGAAATGCATCTGAATTGAGAAAGATAGATAAAGGAGAAATAAGTAGTGCAGAAGCTAAGGATTTTGCAGAGCACTTGAAGAACATCCATGAGGAGGTGAGGAAGCATATTACCAAGATGAATGCATAGTACAAGGCTAAGGCAAATGAGAAAATGAGGCATAATGAATTTCAAGTTGGAGATGAAGTCATGGTTCATTTGTGGAAGGAGCAATTTTCGGTTGGTACATATAACAAGTTGAAAATGAAAAAGTTTGGGCCATGTAAGATACTGAAGAAGCATGATTCAGAAAATGCATATGAGGTAGAATTGCCTACTAAGCTAAATATTTCACCAGTGTTTAACATTTTAGATTTGACAGAGTATCATGAAGGAGGTGTTGAAGATAAGGTTGTAGCAGCACAGTGGAGTATTCCAGCAACTAGTTCAGATATCAAGGAGATTGAAGACATACTGGACAGTCATGTTGGCAGAAGCACAAGGAACATGACATATGAAGAGTATTTGGTCAAATGGAAAGGATGACCTATTAAGGATTCATCATGGCTAACAAAGGAGGAGGTTAACCATCTTGGTTTTCCTCTGTACACCTAAGTCGTGACAGGGTCACTTCTCAAATTACCCCGGGTGTCTGATGCAAGAGCATCCTGGGTGTAAGAGAAATCTTGCATCACCCAAAAATATTTCTATTTTTGGATTCAATAAGGGCTATCTTGTGCAGAGTTGCTATTTATGGAAACTTGCTATTCTTAGTAAGTTGGTCTTACGATCTCGGAATGTCTGATTTTACATATGGAGGTTCATATCAGTCATATCAGCCTACCAGCAAAGTTTCATGGCTAGATCAGGTGTAGTTTTGAAGATATTGAAGATTTTCGGTATTGGCAGCAGGGTACAGAAACTTCAAACTCAGTTTTGAAGGCTTTAGAGGCCCTGGATGAGGTTGAAAATTTGGGTGATGGGCACTTTGTGTGGGTCAAGCCTATAGAGCGCTTCGTGGCATTTCCATAATGGGGTTATAATAGCCAATCGGGTCAACGGGCGATGACTTATGGTCTTTGGAAGTTGGGTCACCTGAAATGGCAGAAAATAATTTTTCTTCAAAATTTTTGTTTGGGTTTCAAAACTCATTTTGAGCCGACTTTGATGTAATAAATTGTAAAATAAAACAATTCTAAGTTTGGTCGGCCCTAAGGGCTAAATTTCTAGAACCTTCTCGAGCGGTGGAAATTGCCTATATAAAGAAGGCCCGTAGTGTTGTCTAGGGCAGTTCTGAGTAGTAGATCTAGGTATTGATTCGAGGCTTTGTCCTACAGAATATTGTAAGGGAATGCCCATGTGGCTTTACATATTGTAATTCTGAAAGTTTGTAATTCCACATTTGTGGAGATAATAAGAAGCCAATTTCCTGTTCTTGCATATTATTGTTTCTCTATTTCTGTTATGTGCTTGTGGTATTAAGGGAAGCACCCTTCATCAATACTTGACATGTTGCCTATTGGATTTGATCAGTAATCACTATATGTTATTAACATGTAATCAGTAAAAGCATAGACAAAATACTATTTTATGTTACCGAGCTGTAGAAGTTTTAGTAAATTGTTTTTGGATATACATTTTGTGTTTGGGACTATGGATAACTAATTCACCCCCCTCTCAATTATTCTAACAAGTATCATCAAATAAACTCAAATAATAATTAAATTACCATAATTAGCAATCTATTTAAGCTAGAAATTGACAATTAAGCACTCTATGGATCTCTAGCTAGGGATGCTAATGATGAAGCTCTCAGAAAGCCTGCATTAGTGTTAGTCCTAGAATGAGAATTGATATGATAAAGAAGATAACAATGTTAATTCCAAATTGAATACAACTATTTAGCTGTAAATTGCCTTTCTAGCTCTAATTTGCAAGAGGTTTGATTCTATTCTCAGATTTGTGGATGATTTATGAGTAAATTATGCCTTGCTTTTATAGATTTTGGAAAGGGTAGGGGGTGTAGTTGAGTTGATCATGATTGAGTTGGGGTTAAGTCTTTGGTTCCACCCTTTGAAGACAATTTAAATATTGTGTCCTCAAAGCTTGGGACAAGAAGACAAAATGAGTGGACAAGATGCATTTTCCAAGTGAGTGATTGAGATTCAATTTAGGCTTGATCCATGTGAGCTTCATCCTCAATTCCTATTGGTTGAGGCTTTTTCCTCCCATGTGATATTGAGAGAAAATAGGAATTAATTAATTATTTTTATTTAATTTGTTTAGCCATGTGTACCCCTTGAATGGGTTGATTTAATTTAAATTGAACTATGTAATTAATTAGATTAATTACACAAATAATTGATTTATCATGATTTATTCGATTTAAATTGATTTGATGACTTTTGATTTTCAATTGTTTTTGGATTAAGGTTCTATTGCAATTTATCTCTGATTTGATCTTGAATCGATTTAATTGTATTTAATTTTGTTGATCTTTACCTTGATTTCTCACTTAATTGATCTTGTCCATTTTCAGGTGATTACAAATGCCCCTCTTTGAGTCGACATGCACAACGTGTCAATTCAAAGAATGTCCTGATTCAACTAATATAAGATCATGATTCCATTGATGGTCGATCTCGATGTTTGATGTAAGATGTAGATTCTGATGAAGTTCAATTGATTTGATGTCCTGATGGTCGATTTGATGATAGATTGCCTAATATGGCCTGATTTGATGTTTTTGATGCCCCCTGATAAATGCAAAAAAATTTACGTTGAAAGATTTTTGCACTGATTTGCTTATGCCAATGATGATATGATTGAATGCCCCCCTGGGAAATGAATCGAAATTATTTTGGATGATTTGGTTGAGATTGGGAGATTTTGATTTGTTTCCCGATATAAAAATTTGGAAATGCCCTGATCATGAGAGAATTTGATGAGAAAAGATTTGATTGATAAGAAGAGATAAGTTGATGATGGTTTGGTATCATTTGATGTCAGTTAGAATCACATTTTTTTATGTTGATATCAATCTAATAGGATAAGTTGATGGGTTGATATTTTTCTCTCAAGATCCACAGAGACAAAACATTGATTTTCCTTCCTCAAGATCTAGAGTTAGGAGATTTGATGACTCAACATGAGAAAATGGATGATAGAATAAATTGATTGACATTATATGATCAATTGGATGATTTTACTGATTGATATTTGATACATGATATAATTAGATGTTTTTGTGATACGAAGTGTTGGAGATTTTCCAGCAGGCCAGTACTGACTGTATGTTTGTCATTGATGACAACATATGGAAAGTAGCATGCATGGAAGTCTTATGCAGTAAGATTCTAGTATATGTAGCTTGGACATGATATCAACATGATATCATGGGCGCAGAGGTTAACTATTAGTACAAACAATTTTATAGTAGCTGGTGTCAGTAGTGTTCCTAACAAAGTAACATACAGTGTTCTATGTATGATTTTCTGTATAATTATTATGGAGCCTTGCATGCTTGGATATATGTTGAAGACATGTTAGTGATGTTTTAGTTATGGACACATAGTTTGATGATGAATGCAAGTGAAGTTATGCAGTCACTATTCGCCAGTAAAAGTTTCCTGTGTTTGTTCAGAAGAGCCGACATAGATTTTATTGGTTCTTGAGTTGCACCTATCTTGAGGGTATGTGCCCTTGGAGTTAAGCTTGGATAAGTGTTATAGATGTTTAGTTAAGAGTGCACGAGTTAATTAAGCTTACAAAGAAAGTTTTAATTTTTTTGTTAAAGCGGATAGTGTGTAGCGTGCATCTACAATTATTTTATTAGACATGTCCTAGAATGAGTTGCGTGCATAGTAGAGCCAACATAATGTTTGTTGGAGTTTATTATGGTTTCTCTAATATGATTTCAAGATGGTTCTAATAGGCTAAATTGATTATATCATTTGGAGAAAAGATATTTATAGGTAGTCATTTGTGATTGTTGAATTGTGGTTCATGGTTGATTAAGCATAGCAGAGTAGAGTGTGCGAAGTGTTGAGCCATCAAAAGAAGGTCTATGTGACCAAGTAAAGTATTTGTGCTATTCATTGGAACTAATCTAGAAAGCAGGTCAAAGTGTAGCTCACCAAGATCTAGATATAGTGTGTATCTGTTATTCAGAAGGTTGTAGCCTTTGCCCATTTGAGCAGTGAGCTCTCGGATAGTGCATCCTCTCCCATAATAGGGACAATTGTAAAAGACTCCTAATAGGGTTTGACCCTTGACTAGGTCTACTGTACTTAATATATTGTAAAGCTACTCCTAACAGGGTAAAGGATCTTCTAACAAGGATCATTATACACTAGTACAAAATATTAGTGGGTATCAAGTCCCACCAGGGTTTTTACCTATTTGGGTTTCCCTGTAACCAAAATATTGGTGTTGTGTTCAAGTGTTATTTCATTTTATTTATGCTTTATGTTTAAGTATACTTAATTGGATAAAGAATTGAATCTTGTAGATAACTGATTCACCCACCCCCCCTCTCAGTTATCTTGTGGGACTATTCCTAACAATTGGTATCAGAGCCAAGTGCCTCGGAGAGAAATTTTAATAGCTTGAGGTTGATCAGATGGTGTACTTTAGGAAATAAAGTCCTAAGTTTGATGGAGAGAATTATCTTGATTGGAAGAACAAGATGGTGACTCATTTGCAGTGCATTGCTTTTGAAGTTTTTAATGTAACCATCAAAGCAGCCAAGATTCCTACCTTAGAAGACCTTGCAAAAGATGATGCTACTGACATAAAAAAGGAATTGTTTCATCATAATGCTATTGCTAAAGAAGCCCTTATTAGCACCCCATCTGATGGTGAATTTTTAGAAGTAAAAAAGGTAGATACAACCCACAAAATATGGAAGCACCTAGAAGAGACATTTGAAGGAGACAAACAAGCAAAGGATGTGCATAGAAAGACATGGAAGAAAAGATACAATGCATTAGAGATGCTACCTAAAGAAAACATCAGAGCTTACAATTAGAGGATTAATGAAGCAGTTGTTGGAATCAGGAACAATGGTGGAGAGATATTAGAAGAGGACATCATGGATAAGTTGATGACTACTCTTACTCCCGAATATGAAAGCAAGATCAACATTCTTGATGAGACCATGAAACTTACATCAAATTTCAAGAGAGAGACCTTGATTAGCAAGATCTCAGCTTTTGATATTTCAAGATTGAAGACAGAACCAAAGAGTGAGACAACCTTCAAAGCTACAGTTCATGGTAAGAAATCTGCAAACACTTCTGGTAATTTTGATGAGGATGATGAAGATAAAACACTAGATGATTTTATTGCTATGATTTCCAAAAGAGAAAAGAAAGGAAAAGGAAAATATGAAGGTCAATTACCATTTAAGTTCTTTTCATGTAATAATATTGGTCACTTTGCATCTAAGTGTCCCACTAGAGCTAGAAAGTTCAAAAATGATTACAAGCCTAAGTATTCTAAGGAATGCTACTATGCTGGAGATGGAGTTTTAGATGAAGAATCTGGTGAAGAAGAAATTTTATTCATTGCTATTGTAGACAAAATGAATAACAAGACAATACATGTAGACAAGAAAGAGAATCAAGAGCTAGCATTGATTTCACAAGCTGACATAAGGATAGATTGGATTATAGACAGTGGTTGTTCACATCACATGATAGGTGATAAAGGTAGGTTTGTTCATTTGGACAAATACAATGGCGGTATGGTCAGATTTGGAGACAACACTCCTAAACCTATAGTTGGTAGAGGAGCCATCACTTTAGATGGAAAGAACAGTATTGATGATGTTCTTTATGTTGATGGTTTGAAACATAACCTTCTCAGTGTTGGACAGTCACTTGGAAAAGGATATCTATTGGAGTTCAAAGATGACAAATGCATCATTAACAACAAAGATGGTGTTATGATTGCATCAGGCACAAAGACAAGAGGTAATTTTTTTCAACTCAATTCAGAAGCAAGTTTTTTTGTTGCTAAAGTTGATGACAGTTGGTTGTGGCATAAAAGACTATGTCATATCAATTTTGATAACATAGTAAAGATAAGTAATGTTAAGGTAGTAAGAGATCTAACTAGCATAGAAAAGCTAGTTGATACTATATGTAGGGAATGTGTGATGGGGAAGCATGTGAGGAATTCATTCAGGAGCATGCAAAATTCAGTAGAGAACAAGTTGGATCTGATTCATACAGACCTATGTGGTCCAACTCAAACAAGATCATATTATGGTGAAAGGTATTTCATTTTCTTTGTTGATGATTATACTAGGATGATGTGGGTTGTGTTCTTAAGAGATAAGTCAGAAGCTTTTGAGAAGTTCAAAATATTCAAAGCTAAGGTTGAGAATGAATTTGGATTAAAGATAAAATGTTTGAGATCGGATAGAGGAGGTGAATTCACCTCTAACAAATTTTATGAGTACTATGAAGAACATGGCATAAAGAGACAGTTAAGTGCACCTAGAATCCCTCAATAGAATGGACTTGTAGAGAGAAGGAATAGGATCATCCTTGATACAACGTGCACCATTATGATAGAAGGAAAAGTTGCACACATCTATTGGAGAGATACGGTCAATACAATAGTCTATACCATCAATAGAATTAAATTAAGGCCTAACACTAACAAAACACCTTATGAGCTATGGTTTGGTAATATTCCCACAATAAAATACTTCAGAATCTTTGGAAGAAAGTGCTACATCAAGAGGGATGAAGCAGTAGGCAAGTTTGATGCAAGAAGTGATGAAGGTATTTTTCTTGGTTACTCTACTAAAATTAAAGCTTTAGATGTTTCAATTTTAGATTGAAAAAGATCATTGAAAGTGCTCATGTAAAGATTGATGAAAAGTTTATGATTCAAGAAAGATATCATGATTACTCACCCATGATTGAAGAAGAACCTAGACCCTCTAATAGTGCGACTGTTATTGAAGAAATGTTTGACAGTATTGATATGTTATTCAATGACCCTGAGACAAGTGAAGAAAATACTCCTAAGGCTAATGAATCGGCATCACCTAAAGTTCCAAAGTTTACATCAAGAAATCATTCCAAGGCAGACATCATTGGAGATCAGAGCAGAAAAGTCTTAACAAGATCACAAGAAAAGAACTCAACTAGCAATGAAGCGGTATGTTTACTATCTTAGATTGAACCCTTAAGTGTTGAAGATGCATGTAATAATTCAGATTGGCATGATGCTATGAAAGAAGAACTTGATCAAATTATTAAGAATGACACTTGGGAACTGGTCCCAAGACCTAGTGATAAAAATATGATTGGAACAAAGTGGATATCCAGAAACAAGATGAATGAAGATGGTACAGTAGTAAGAAACAAAGAAAGATTAGTATTTAAAGGATATGCGCAAAGAGAAGGCATTGATTATTCAAACACATTTGCACCTCTGAGTAGATTAGAAGCTATTAAGTTGTTTCTATCCTATGCTACAGTTAAAAACTTCAAAGTCTATTAGATGGATGTCAAATCAACATTCTTGAATGGAGACTTGAAAGAAGTATACATTGAGCAGCCAGAAGTATTCACCTTATCAGAAAGACCTGATATGGTATGCAGATTGAAGAAAGCCCTCTATGGACTTAAGCAAGCCCCTATAGCATGGTATGAGAGACTAGATGGATACTTAACAAAGATTGGATTCAAGAAAGGAGTAGCAGATTGTAATCTATTCATTAGAGAGACATCTGAAGGTTTGCTACTTGTAGCTATATTTGTTGATGACATTATCTTTGGAGGTAATGACAAACTCAGTGCTGAATTTTCCAAAGAAATGCAGAACGAGTTTGAGATGAGTATGATTGGTCCTATCAAATACTTTTTAGGACTAAATGTGCAGCAGACAGAAAAAGGAATTTTTATTAATCAGTCAAAATATGTGAAAGAGATACCGAAGAAATTCAAGATGGATGATTGCAAGCTAGTAGGAACTCCTATGATCACTGGATGCAAGCTTACAAAAGAAGATGAGTCACCAATAGTAGATATAACATTGTATAAGTCTATGATTAGTAAACTCATATATCTTACTCAGACTAGACCTGATATTTCCAATGTAGTTGGCATAGTTGGAAGATTTGCAGCAGAGCCTAAACAAAGTCACCTCATGGCAGTAAAGAGAATATTCAAATACTTGTAGGGCACTATAGCTTATGGTCTATGGTATCCTAATTAAAAAAATGTTGAGCTTCATGTGTACACTGATGTAGATTGGGCAGGATGTGTTGATGACAGAAAGAGTACTTCAGGTGGAGCAGTGTTTCTTGGTGATAGACTTGTCACTTGGAAAAGCAAGAAACAAAACTATATTTCTCAGTTAATAGTAGAAGCGGAGTATGTTGCAGTAGCCTTGAATTGTTCTACAATTGTTTGGATCAAGCAGATGATAAAAGATTTTGGAATTCAGATTGATTATCCTATTTTTATTCACCGTGATAACACTAGCACTATCAATATGTTAAAGAACCCTGTGATGCATGCAAAGACAAAGCACATTTAGATCAAGTATCACTTCCTAAGAGACAAAGTGGTAGAGAAAGAAGTCAAGTTGGACTATGTGATTACTAAAGAATAGTTGGCAGATATATTCACATTGCCCTTGCCTAAGGATACCTTTGAGTATCTCAGGGAGAAGTTGGGAGTCATTCTCTTCCCTATTTTTGTAATACCCAAAAAATGGGTTATCGGTTCATTAACCTCCTACATCGACACTTCGAACGAAATCGACATCAAAGTCCTAACCTAAGGCACATCTGAACATCATCGAATCCTAATTGATTATCATAAATTCTGCATTAGGGAATATTCCTAGTAATATTCCTAATAATCCTAATTATCTTTGATTTAATGATTGTTTGGCAATAAATCCTATTTATCCTAAAGTTTGATTAAATGAATATTCTCAATATTTAATTAATTAGATTTAATTCTGCCACTTAATCGTTTAATTGAAGTTAATTCTATTTATTCCTAAATTGTATTATTTAATTTTGACAATAAATCCAAAATCCTATGAATAATTGATTAAATTCTTATTTAATTAATTAAAGCAAGTTGTCAATTTTTAATAATATTGTTTTTGAATAAAAGTTTGAAATAATTGATTAACCCATAAATCAATTGTTTTATTTTTCAAAATCAGTTAAGTTGGAAATAAATCACTTTATTATTAAATTAATTCATAAATAAAACATGCACAATCAGAAAAGTAGACAACTATCAATTATCAATTAAATCTAAACTCTATTTTGAGTTAAGCTCTGCTTTGCATGTTTTTGTGAGTTAAATATCCTTTATTTAAAAATAACTCAAAAATCAACTTGAGTTATTTGAGTGATTTATGGCTTTTTTTCATGCACCTCCAAAGCCTTAGATTTCTATAAATTAAGGCTTCAGCTCTTCATTATGGATCCATCCACGAATTGCACACTCATGCTGTCAAATTGGAGACTGAAGAATCAATCTTGAGAATTCGAGTTGTTGTGAGATTTTCATTAATTTTTGCATAGTATCCATATCATTTAGAATATTATTGTTAGATCATTTTAGCATATCAATTTTCATATTAGCATAGATTCATATCAAGTTTTCATTATCATAATTGCACAGAAAAACCAAAAAAAAAAAGATTAATAACATTCATTCCATATCTAGATTTTGCATTCAAATCTTTCGTTTAGGTTTCGTCAAGGTCATTGATCTCGGTATAATCTGAGAATACATACTCGCATCTACTAGAAGGCAGTAAATCACCTAGTTAGTTTAGTTTTTCATTTATTGCATGATTTTGATTTCAACTAACCTCTAATGTTTTACTGAAGTGTTGTGTCTACAGATTAGGTACAAAATTCACACACATTTCTAGCGCCCACCGTGGGGCCCTGAAACGGGTTTCCCTTCAAATTTTATCAATTTCTATCATTTTCTTGTCTTCTTCTATTCCCAGCTATGATTTTTATTCTCTATCCATACAATTTTTGTATGAGTTTTGTCAGAATCTCATACCAGGAGATACCCACTATCATACGACAGTTGATTTGATCAAGGATCACACAAGCAGAAACCCACTGTCATCTGGAAGCTCGATTGTCGTGTGATCTGATACCATTGTCGTACGAGTTTCTAAACTGTCATCTGGAAGGTAACCCACTATCATATGAGTTTTAGTTCCAGGGTTCAATTGTCATTTCACTTTTTCAGGTAGTTTGTTAGATTTGGTTTTCAGATTTTGACTAATAGCTAACCCTAACAATTGAAATTCTCTATTTTTGATTGATTTTCACTAGTTTTTGATTGGAAAAAGTGCAAGAATTGCTAAAAATAGGTAAGAATCTACTAAGCACATTGTGAGGAATTCAGGTAACCTTCTCAGCTGATAAAATTTCAATTTGGATTAAAACGAACATCTTGCATGTCTAGCTTGAGTGCCTTTCTTTTCCATATCACACATTTCATTTGGGGCTCTAAAAATGAACATAGATTTGCTTTCAGCATCTTTGTTACACATAGTAAATAGGCCCTATGAACACTATTCGTGGCACTATGAATTCTCAATGAAGGAACCCTTGTAGGTAGGGAGGATATTGAGGGAGTCTCACATTCCACTAGATCTGTGTGTCTTCAACTTTTGATCGATGCATTCTCTCTTTGGAGAGGTTGATAGATCATAAGGGGTTGATGTCATAGATATTTGTGAGATAATATTGGTCTTAGCATGTTAGATTAATCTGTCTACTTTGTTTGAGTTAAAAGTGAAAAAGGCTAGAGGATTATGCTCTACTCCCTTTTTGGGTAGTAACAGAAACTCAGATCCTTGAATTTGGAACTAGTCTCGATGTGGTATATCTTGTGAGTCACCTTTAGAGAGGGTTAATCATAGTGGACATTCCTTTAATTGGGTCAACCAAATTGATGGAACCTCAAGCGATAATAGCCATTTTCGCTATGGTAGTGACAACCGATATATAAATGTCCTATTGGAAGAAATCTCCACAGGTGTGGTCTCTTGTTGGGCTATCAGATCTCCCTAGCAGATCCTAATGATTAAGTTCTCAGACTGTGTCAAAACCCTAGTGTGCCTGGATTGGAGTTCGCCCTCTTGGATCATAAAAGTTGCAGAATCAAACCATTACTAAAAACCCTAGTGAGGCCAAATTTTCATTTTCTAGGAATATGTGCATTATTACAAAATTTTTTTGAACATACACAATTAGCACTTGTAAGGATTAGCAAAAATAAGTCACTTGATTGTTCATGTGAAAGGTTGCTTTTTCCCTTGTTCATTGTTTTCAGACATGCTTGAAATCAGTTGCTTGCTATTTTGCGTGCTTGCTTATCTATCTGGTTACTAAAAATGAACAAATCTGTTACAATCCTCAAATCTGGACATTGAAATTTGCAAACAATCTGAAACTAAAAACCCAAAATTTGCAAAAATTGAAGTAAAACACCTTTCTAGAGTCAACAGTCATTTTGTAAAGTCAGAAAGTCATACGACTTTTGTCTATTGTCATTTCAGAACCCCCAAATTGTCATATGGTATCAGGTATATTTTCATACAAGTTTTGTTGCCAGTCATTTTCAAAAGTCAATTTCCCTATTGTCAACTATCGTACAAGTTGGTCAATTGTCATTTAATGCTATACCCATTGTCGTATGAGCCTACAAAGAGTCATTTGAGAAATTTCAAAAATTTGTCAGAACTATCAGAGACCCATCTTTTCCAACCTATTTCTAGAATCTGTCAAACAAATCACTGTGTCAGGAACAGAGCAACAAATACTGAGAATCCAATCATTTTCCTAAAGTGGCCTTTTGAATCCAATTTAGCCTTCTGTTTAATTTATTTGAGTCTTTATCATCTTGTGTCAAAACCTTGTCACAACTATCAATCTTCAATCAATCTTCAAAAATGACTAAGTGTTGTGATATCTTGTCTGTTCGATTTTGGGCATCTACCCATACATCCAAGGCATAGTATCCCTCATCTAAGTCAAATCTATGCTTCAATCAATCAAACATTGACAAGGTTGCGTCATCTGATCATCTTGATTCAATTCATTCTTCAGTTGTCTTCATCTTATTCTTTTGCTTCACCCAAGGTTAATGGTGGAAACTAGAGCTTCCTCTCACAAGAAATCGGGAGAAGCACTTAACATCGGAGCTTTGTCTACTCACGTAGGTCCAACTCTTGAACAACTCTACAATTCTGATCTTTACGAAGATGATGGTCTTGGCAAATTTTGATTAAAAACTAGTTACATTCCTCCTTCATCAACTTACAAAGGTAATCAACAAACTCCACATCAATCTATCTCAGGTAGAACTCCTACCATGTCTCAAGCAGGGACAAACTTTGACTCTCAAAGAGCTCAATCTCAATATGGTGTAGATCAAGAACCCACACCTGAAGAAATTTCTCAATATCAAAATAATGATAACTTCAAATGAATGATGAAGCATTTATTGAAAGAAGACAGAGAATTATACTTTTTACAATTGGCTCATCAAGGAGCTAAACTTCCTCCCAACTTTAATGTTGAAGATATCATTACACATGAGGAAGAAACTCCACTCACAACTATGATGAAACAAATGCATGCCATGCAAGTCAAGCTTAATAACCTTGAGAAAGAAAAGGAACCCAAGGAGTTCTCCATGGAGGCCCTATGTCCTTTTCCATTTGACAAAGACTTGTACATGCCACCATTCCAAAAAAAAGTGGAGATGCCTAAGTATGATAAGTATGATGGACACTCAGATCCCCAAGATCCTGTTAGAGAATTTTGTACACAATCTATGGAGTTCATGCATGAACCAACCTATCTGATGCGTCTCTTTCCTCGGTCTCTAGGAGGAGCAACCATTCATTGGTTCTCTAGATTGCCTTCTACTATCAAAAATTTTGAGGAGTTGATAAAATTTTTCTATCAACAATACTCCTACAACATTCAACATCCAGTCACCATGATTGATATCTGCAATCTCAAGCAATATCCAGGTGAACCATTCTTGACATTTCTCAAAAGATGGAGGAAGAAATTCTCTCTATATGCTAGGCCTATTCCAGAAACTGAGAAACTAGAAATCTTCATCAATAATCTTATTCCAGAGATCAAATATCCTTTACGTATGCAAGATCATACATCTTTTGATAAAATGGTTGACAATGCTATCAAAATTGAAAAAGTACTTGTGAAAAAAGGAGAAATCACACTTCAAAAAGACAAGTACGAATCAGGATCCAGTTCTAAAGACAAGAATAAAAACTGGAACAAGAACAAAGGCATTGTCATAGATGGTGTTGTTGATACTATCCATGCCCCATCAAAGGCACCAACTTTCAATCTAATTATTGGTACCCAAGCCATAAAAGCTTCAGAATAAAAGGTGCCTGAATCATCTCAAAAGAAGTCAGAGTATAAAAAGTGGTCCACTGATAATAAATGAACGTTCACTCCTCTTGGAGAATCTTTAGAATCAGCTATGAGAACTCTGCTAGCTAATAACATCATCTCTTTGCCTGAGATCTGACAATCTGATTCTGAACCTAAACCAAAATGGTGGAGAGAGAATGAATTCTATGATTTCCATTGGGGTAAAGGTCACAAAACTAATAACTACTTACGCTTGAAACATACTATTCAAGATCTGATTAAGAAGGGAGATATCACCATTGACAATCATAAGAGCAATAATGATCATACAACATTCACAGAACCATTTCCAAAACATGGTCAAGAAGTTTCATCTTCTCAACCTAATATGGGGGCAAAGGTCAATTATGCTTACCCTGGAAATAATGTTGTTATCAATATGGTTGAACCTTGTCTCTCTAAACATTGTAATGTCATCATAATTGTACAAAGAGATAGAGATCATTCTTTAGCTAACGTAGTTACTCGATCACAAGCTCAGGCACATCTGAACGGACAAATCCTAGATTCATCAAATGTCCCTAAGATGCCCTTCAATCTTTCTTCTGCTTCCAAACAGAAGGCTACTTCTAAATCTTCCAATCATAAAGATATGAGGCCAACATCTTATAGCATTGTTCAAAAACTCCAACACACTAATGCAAAAATCTCCATGTTTGAGTTTCTTCGAATATCTCCAACTCATAGAGCCATTCTAGACAAAGCTTTGCTCGGATCCAATGTTCCTGATGACCTTGATTTAGATAGGTTCCAGACTATGGTTGGACATCTTATGTCTCCATAGTATATATCCTTTTCAGAGGAAGATGACAACTCCTTGAGTCACCCGCATAACCAGCCCTTGCATATAGAAGTCTTGATCTAGAACCATAGAGTCAAACGTGTGTTGATAGATGGAGGCGCTGGCCTAAACATTTGTTCTTACAACTTGATCACACAATTGGGATTTTCAGAATTGGCTATTGATCCTAGAAAGAAAATAACTATCAAAGCCTATGATGAACAAGAAAGATCTTCTAAAGGCACCATTGTCTTACCTATCAGGGCAGGTCCAGTTATCAGAGATACTATATGTCAAGTTCTTGATCTACCTTTGGCTTACAACATTCTTCTAGGGAGACCATGGATACATGAGATGAAAGCTATTCCTTCTACATTTCACCAATGCTTGAAATTTCCTTATGAAGGAGTAGAGGTCACTATTCTAGTAGACATATCCACCACTTGCAATACATTGAAGGAAAGTGCAGATAAGCTTGTGCCTAATAACAAAGAATCTTCCATTGAACCAACTAAAGAAGCATCCACATCTAAAATGGAAGATCTTGCAAAAGAGGTTAATATCAAAGAAAATAGTATGGGAGAATATACTATGGTGCCAGTCTTATCTTTGACATCTCTCCCTATCTCACCTAAGTCTTATGGATAATCTTTGGGACAATCCAAACCATATTCTAAAGAACCTCTTGAGGCATATAAAAATAATTTTGTAGCAGAACAAGTCTCCAAGCAAGAATTTGAAGAGGATGAAGGTGTGCTTGCATGGCTATACAAAGATGAATCTGAATCCCATGATATTCAAACTAGTAACTCAACAGTACCAAAAGATCCTTCTAAGTCATATGGCCCAGGAGATAAATTGATAGCTAAGATGGGATATCCCGGTAAAGGACCTCTAGGAGTCAGAGGAGAAGGTCTTATAACACCTATCCCACATACTGGTAGAGAAAATAAAGACAAAGTTGGCTTAGGATTTAAAAAGAAGCCCTTTCATCTCAAAGGTAATTATTCTCATGTCATAGAGTAGATCACACCAGGAGAACCTCTTCTTAAGAAAGAAGAAATAGAATCATCAAATAGTGATTCGGACAGCTCAGAACTCATCCCCTATGAAAAATTGCCTAAAGAGATCAAAGACCTTCTTGATGATAAAGATGATCCAATCAAAAGAATTAATGTAGTAGAAACACAAGAACCTACCATCAATTAAGAGGTAGTTGCAACACAAGAACCAACTAATCTCGAAAACAATCAAGAAGAGGAAGGTGGTAGTTGTTCTGAGACAGATTCTCAGGAGTATGAGTTCAAATCAAAATATGAGGGTAACCCTTCTTGGGGTATTCATCCTGACTTTACTCATGTTCTTAGATTTCCTAGAGGCATAGATGAAGAATCTAATGACTATGAATGGGGAGCCATTCTAGAAGAAGATGAGCTTATTATAGAGAAACATGTTGATGCTATTCACCAATATGCACCTAAACCCAATGTAAGTCTAGAGAAAAATGATGAACCTATTGAGTCTGATCCACCTATGGCTGAATTGGACTCCCACAATGACATTGAGCCTATTCAAAAATTGAATGTCTTAAGTTGTAATATCACCTTTGAACTCAAGCATTAGGTTAGGACCAATAATGATAGATCCATATTCGTAAACACTATCTCCCAATCTTTCCCCACTTTGACTATCCAATATCCAGACCTTATTGATCAAACCTCCACAAATCGAAGCCATGGTATTTATACCTTCTCGAATGACTATGCCCTTGCTTGCTACCTCAATGCAGTTGAGCCTATGAGTACTTCCATCAGTGAACTGAGCATTAGCATGACAGAGTCAGACATCAAGTATCTTAGTCAGAAAAATAAGAATAAAAAGAAAAAGAAAAAGAGTTTTGAGGGTGAAAACCACTTTGTGGCAGTTTTAGAACCTACAAAAGTAAAAATAAAAGATGTATCTGAAGGTGAAAACCTCTCTGAGGTGCCTAAGGATGAGATATTTGATGTCCTTCCAAGTCATTTATAGGACAAATCTCTAGTTCTAATTGAGCCCACTCAATCTATCAACTTGGGAACAACAGAAGAGCCACAGTTGATTCATGTAGCACAATCTTTATTAGAAGAAGAGAAGCAAAAATTTACAACATTCCTAATAGAGAAGAAGATCAGCTTTGCATGGAAATATTCAGATATGCTAGGGTTGGATCCTAATCTTATAATGCATCATTTATCTATAGCTCCAAATGTCAAACCTGTTAAGAAAAAGTTAAGAACGATACATCCTCATGTTGTACTCTTGGTGAAAGTTGAATTAGAGAAGCTCCTGAAAGCTAGATTCATCCGAGTTATTGACTATTTAGAGTGGATCTCTAATATTGTACCTATTTCAAAACTTGATAAATCAATCAGAGTATGCAAAGACTTTAGATATGTAAATAGAGCATGCCCTAAGGATGATTTTCCATTACCTAACATTGATATGATAGTAGACATGACTGCGGGCTTTGAGATGTATTCTTTATTGGATGGTTTTTCTGGATATAATCAAATAAAAATTGCTCCAGAAGATCAAGAGAAAATTGCTTTCACATGTGCATGGGGTACCTTCTATTGGAATGTCATGCCATTTGGGCTTAAAAATGCTGGTGCTACATATCAAAGAGCCATGACATCTATTTTTCATGACATGATGCATAGGACTATGGAAGATTATGTTGATGATACTTTAGAAAAATCTATGATTAGAGCTAAACATCTAGATGACTTGAGAAAGATACTAGACAGAATGGAAAAATTTAGTCTCAGACTAAATCCTAAGTGTGCTTTTGGTGTCACTTCTGGAAAGCTCTTAGGATACATAGTTTCAAAAAAGGGCATTGAAGTTGATCCAGCTAAAGTAAAGGCTATAATGGAAATGCAACCTCCAAAGAATATCAGTCAAATGAGGACATTGCAAGGAAGAGTTCAATCTATCAGAAGATTCATATCACAGCTAGAAGATTCATATCACAGCTAGCGGACATCTCACAACCTTTTACAAAAATATTACATAAAGGTGTGACCTTTGCATGGAATGAAGAATGTGAGAAGAACTTTGACCATATCAAACAATATCTATCAAATCCTCCTATTTTGATGCCTCCTATTCATGGGAAGCCATTGATCTTGTATGTCTCCACAACAGATACATCACTGGGGGCATTGCTAGCACAACATGATGAGAACAAAAAGGAAAGAGCTATATACTATATCAGTAGAACATTGGTTGCATATGAGAAAAACTATTCAATGATTGAGAAATCTTGTCTAGTTGTGATCTTTGCATCACAAAAACTGAGACACTACATGTTAACTCATACCACACAATTGGTAGCTAAGATTGATCCACTCAAGTACCTACTAAGCAAAGCTGCCCTCACAGGTAGATTGGCTAAATGGGTCATGCTCTTAAGTGAATTTGACATTGAATATGTGGAAAGAAAAGCTATCAAAGGATAGGTTATTGCTGATTAATTAGCAGATGCACCTATGCTTGATGATACACCAATGCAAATGGAATTTCCAGATTCCTCTATCATGACTCTTTCTTCTAGAGAATGGTAGTTATTCTTTGATGGCTCCTATACACAGAATGGATAGGGAGTAGACATATTTTTCATAACTCCTCAAGGATAATTAATCCCAAAAGCATTCAGATTAAAGTTCCCTTGCACAAACAATATTTCTGAATATGAAGCCCTTTTGAATGGTATGAATATAGCGATTGAATGGAGGGTAACAAAACTACACATTCATGGAGACTCACAACTTGTTATCCATCAAGTCAATGATGTGTACCAAACTAAAGATGAAAAGCTCATTCCTTACAAGAGAATGGTAGATGATCTAAAGAAGTATTTCCTATCTATCACATTTGAGAAAATTCCTATAACAGAGAATAAGGCTGCCGATGCAATGGCAACACTATCTACTTTATTACAATAGCCTGAACATGAGCTACACTATGAGTTCCTAGTGGAAGCACTATCTTATCCTACATATGATTCCCCCAAAACTTGCATGATCTGCACTGTTGTTGGTCATGATTCATCCAGATACAAAAACCTATTTTCCTATCTCCAAGACCAAATCATTCCTGATACCTTCAACCACCATGAAAAGAGATACCTTATTTGTAATGCCTCCTGATATGTCATCATTGGTCATGATCTGTACAAATAAGGTCTAGATGGTATGCTACTTAGATGTTTAGAATGGGAAGAGTCTCAATGTGCATTAGAGGAAGTCCATGCTGGTATTTGTGGGTCACACTCAAACGGTTTAACACTAGCTTGAAAAATTATTAGGGCTGGGTATTATTGGCCTGAAATGGAGAAAGAGTCTATCAAGTTTGCTAAGAACTATCAAAAGTGCCAAGTGCATGGCAACTTAATTCATGCTCCAGGGAGAGATCTAATTCCTTTTACTACACAATGGCCTTTTCACCAATGGAAATTTGATCTTATAGGAGCTATACATCCTCATTCTTCTAATGGACACACCCATATAATCACAACTATAGATTATTTTACAAAATGGGTAGAAGTAGTCCCTTTGACACAAGCAACTAAAAAGCAAATATCTATGTTCATATTGAACTATATCATATGCAGATATGGGATACTTCATTCCATAATTACAAATAATGGTGGACAATTCAAGAACAAAGACCTAGATGATCTATGTGCCAAATTCAAGATCACACAACATTGTTCTTCTATCTACTATCCTCAAGGGAATGGACAAGCAGAGGCTTCTAATAAGAATCTCTTGAAAATCTTGCATCATACAGTTAATAAAATAGGAAGAGACTAGCATCTCATGATCAATCCAGCTCTCTAGGCCTATAGAATAAGTATCAAAACACCTACCAGGGCTACACCTTTTGCTTTAGTCTATGGGTCTGAAGTAGTACTGCCTATTGAGGTTGAAATCCCATCACTAAGAATTAGAATGCATGGTCTAGTAACTGATGATGACTACAGAGTGTCTAGGTTGCAAGAACTCAAACTCCTAGATGAGCACAGACAAGTAGCATATGATCATCTCAAAGTATATTAGAAGAGAATTTCTAGAGGTTACAACAAGAAAGTCAGACATAGAAAATTTCAGGTTGGTGATCTAGTCTTGAGAGAAAATCCTAAAAGTTAGTCACATCGTGAACGCAAGGGGAAGTTTGAACGCAATTGGCTGGGTCCCTTTGTTATCACTACTACTTTTGGCTCTGGTGCCTATCAACTCTCAATGAATGAAGGAGAACAGCTCTGAGAACCAATCAACGTTCTCCATCTGAAGAAATTCTATGCCTAAGGCATTTAGTGTATGGTAAAATGTCCTAAAAAAAATCTTAAAAATCTGAAAAAGTCCTGAAAAAATGAACATCTTGGTGAAAACCTAGCAATAGGCGCCTTGATGATTCACAAAAAAAGTAAAAAATCCAAAGTACAAAAAAATTTAAAAAATGAAAAATACAAAAAAATAAAAAAAAATGAAAAGTGCCTTGGTGAAAACCTGGAAACAGGCGCCTTGGTAGCAAAAATAGAATCTCTACCAAGATGGTGAAAACTTGACAAACGGGTGCCACTTGTTTCAAAATGCTCCATCTATCAACGCAATCTTGGTCTTTCCCAGCTTTCAGTCTTGCTTTAGTTTGTACATATCTCTTGGTTTGTTTTTGCATTCCTGTTTTCAATAAGTCAGTCTGTATACCAATTAGCTCAAGCGTCTGTATCCTATCAATGCTTAACACTCGGGGGCAATCAATGTCATATCCTATGGCCTCCAATGTATCTTAGATGTATTGTGTCCAGTCAAGGTCCTTTGAAACTTCAATTGAGTTAGTCAGTCAGTCTTGTCTCCATAAAGGATTTTGCATCAACAACAACACAATCAAACATCAAACTGAAAACAATCTGTGCTTCATGCTTTTATCTCCTTGTATGCTTACTGATTCACATTGAGATTTTTGCTTATTTTGTTCCCATGAGCTCTTCGATGATGTCCTTTATAGGATTTAGAGAGTGATGACTGGAAGCATAATATTTACTTTGTTTTCTTCTTGTATGTGAAAATCTAACAACTTTGGAAATTCTAGATTGAAATGGTGTCTGACTGTAAGAGCCTCTATCTTGAATTGGATGGCCATGCATACCTCGACCATTGATACCTAGAAAATTCAAGGAAGTTTGATCTAACTATTGGCCTTTTGAGTGAGTTCTTCCTCCTACTGTGAAACGTGATCTTGCCTAAGGATGTGAATGATAAAGGGTCACTACGGGTAATTCACACTGGATTTAGAATGATCTCCTGACTATTTGATGTGTTTGAACCGCAAGGCATATTCTAGTCATCATGATGTTTATGTTCTGATGCTTATACAAATTGCTATATCAAAATGGACATGATATTCAGGTCATCCTAGCATTTGTGCCTTGGTGCTTATATCTAATCTGACATTTCAAAAACAAAATCAATAGTCATATATCCATGGTTTTCCAATCAGTGGGTGTTGTATTGATTCTTGCATATACAAATTGATATTCATATGTCTATGGTTTCATAGCTAGTGGGCATTGTATTGATTTATTCGGTTACCTAAAAATTCAATGATGACAATGACCGACACATGATTAGTGACTAGGTCCTAGGTCCTAGGTTGCATCTCATTTTGCATGTTTGCATGATCTCACAATGACTCAACGAACTTCAATGCTTAAACAATTCTTCACATATCTCTTCACATCTAACAAGAGCTGAAACCTAACTCGAAGGTCTCTTTAATCAAATCACAAGCAGTTATCCTCCTGGGTTAAACATCCTTTTTGACATAAGATTGAGTACTTGTCTTCATCAATACTTGCAAAATATATCATGTGTATCGTTGCATTTCCATATCATAATCATTTGTTGCATTACAATTCATCCATGTGCATAAGCATAAATCATACATACATCTTTCCATAATCAAATACATTTGCATAACATTCATACATTTGAAAGAAATCATTGCATTGCATTAATCCATACATACATTCTACTCTACTCATAGCATAAACATCACATGATATCATCATAAATCAAAACATGACAAGTACATATGAAGTCACAACCAAAATATTGATCTCATATATATCAAAAATCTCAAACTAGTCAGGGGTGCACTACTGGCATAGTATACAAAAGAATAAGCTCAGCTGAGCTATCAGAATCAGTACAATATATCAATGATCACAAAGAGTACAATATATCAGAATCAACAGATCAAAAATGTCAGAACATATCACAGATCAATCAACTATCAGCATGATCCTCTGCATTTGGTGGAGGAGGAGGTGGTGCATCTAGTATTGCCTCTGCTCTGGGTGCTCTAGCTCCCTCTGATGCCATCATATACTATGAATAGGAGGGCACTCTCTATGCAGTAGGAACAATTGTATAATAAGTGGACACATAATAAGCTACCTGTGAGGTCTGATGAATCACCTCTGCCTGTAACCTCTTTACCTCAGCACACAGCTCAGTCTGCTATCTATCAACCTCTATATATGACTCCTCCCATCAAGCACTACACACCTTTAGGTCCCTGACCTATGCACTAAGCCATATGATAGTGTCTTGTGAAGTAGGAGGAGCAGTAGGATCACCATTTGGCATATCCGTATCCGGGGAACCTGCTCAGTAGTCTCTGCCCTCTACACCTTACAACATCTGACCTCAGCACCTAAATCAAAGCTAGTATCCCCCTCTATGAAGTTGATACCACCACCTACCACCTACTCAGCTGCTAGTACCTCATCCACTGAACCAACTCCACCTAATGTACCACTCTCTCCCCTAGTCCATCTGTGAGAATCAGAAGATCTTCCTGCTATAGAACTAGTGGGATGAGAGGGCCTCATCTATCCTGATGGTCTCTGTGGGGGAGCCATCACCCTAGGTCTTGGAGGTGTGGGATGAATGATGGGAGCTTGTGTAGGTTTGGGACCCTGTCCCATCAGATCACCAGTAATGTCCATCGCCTCCTCCATGGAGGGTATCAACTCAGTGGGATCAGAAAATCTATGAATGGGTTGATCAATAAGCCACGAGATGAATCCATCAATAACACCAGCATCCAGTACATCTGCTCTGTACTCCTAGTCCCTGTTGACAATCACACTATACTCCTATGAACACAAAGCATAAGAGAGCCTATGTGTCCATCCAAGTCCAATCTCATGCCCTATCTATGCATATGTAGCATAATCCTCTGGGGCATCCTAAATATGTCCATACTGCTATGGCCAGACCCTGGTAATCAGAAACACCTCTATGGTGGAGGAAGACCTCCCAATCAGTACACGGCTCTGGAAGAAATAACTAAACTGCTCTTGAGCAGTAGGCCAAGGCTCAATGGATACATAAGCTCTCCAATGCACAAAGGTCATATCATCAAGGCATCATCTCCAATACTCTACGTGACCCATCCATCCCTGAATAACATATTCGGCATAAGTATAGATGACAGGCTCTTGAGGCTGCCTCTGTGAAGTACAAATAGGTCTCAACACTAGGATATTCTCCCACGCTCATATCTGTAGAACAAGAGCTCCTGCTGAAAAATATTTTATCTTTTGATACACCACCTCGTGCATCTCAGAGAACATATGTGCTAATAAACACTAACCCCAAGCCAACTCAATAGGAGTGGCCATCAACCATGCTACCCTAAGGGCCCAACCCATCAAAAGACTATTCTGCTAACGATCAGACATGATAATGCCACCAATCATCTTGGCAATGATGCACTCTAGCCGGTGTGTCTATCCATATCTCTGAACTAAGGTCTCCCAAGAAATGGAGGCCGTCATCTAGGTATCATCTCTGAAGAGATGTCTAAAAGCTAGAACACTTGAGCTCCCTGAACTCACCTACTCTGGTCTCCTAGCAGCATGGAAAGGAATCCACAGTATCCGGTACACATCCTTAGGGGTAACAGTGATCTCCCTCATCGGCAAGTGGAAAGTCTGGGTCTTTGAGTGAAACCTCTCAATCAATGCAGTCAAAAGCCCATGATTTACCCTAATCTCAGGTAAATGTATCAAGTGCTTGAATCCACAAGAAGCAAGGTGGACCCTCATAGGGTCTGGCAAGGAGACACATAATCTCTGAGTAGTAGGATGAGAGATCTGTACATGTACATCTGGATATACAACCTACATAGCACATAAATATGGAATCCTATTAGTAATTGGGTCATAGAACAGGTTACAAGGATAGAAATGGGGTAGTTCAGTATTTCAGAAGGTGGGTTAACAGGTCAGCAATTAGGCTAAGAGGTCAAAAAAAATAAAAATTTGACCTAATACTGAGTTTTGAGCTCATTGTTTTCCATACGACAACTTAGACTAGCATGAAAAGTCATACGACTTTCCACATCATACCAAATGACAAACCATAGTAGCACGATAATGCATCCCTCTTCATACAAGTTATGAGGGACTTGACAGAATGTCGTATGACTCATGGGTCCCTCTGATATGAGTCATGGGGGCTTATCAGACGATAACCTAGCTATTGTTGAAAAGTCGTACGAGTCCCGCTGGGGAGTCGTATGAGTTTCCGTGCATGCAAAATTCAAAAATGGAAAAGACGTATGAAAATTGCTAAAATCCTATAAAACATGGAAAAATTGACATCTTAGCAAAGCACAGAGGTCCACCTACTGGATGTTCGTACTGCCGAGGTCTCTGGTGTCTCTGGCTGTGCTCAAATTAGTGCAAACTCATAGGTACCTTTAGTTTTGCCGCTTTATCTACCATTTTGCTCAGAGGGCTCCACAAAGATTTCTAAAGTCAATAGGTTGAAATAAATTGAAAATGACCCTTTTGGCCTTTATATAGCTTTTGACCTAATTTTCAAAAGTGCTCCGTTCTTCACAAAAATTGCACCCCTAGCTAATTTCAATGCTCTGAATCCATTTTTGGGATCAAAATTCAAATCTAAGATCATTTACTATGTCAAAATCATGATTTAAAATTTTTGGACCTAGGAAGGTCTACTGCTTCCACAATCGACCTTCAATCATCATCGAAATCTAGAATTCAACTTAACTGATTATCTTATATCAAACTATCAAAATTTCAACTTGGTCACCCATGGTCAACTCATGGTTTAACCTAGTCAAACTTGGTCTTTTTGGACCCTTGAATGATGCAGAATGCATTCTTGAACGTGTTTAACCACTTCTCAAATCAATTAACATGCTTCTAAACTATTCAACGCTAACTTTTCTTGTCAGATTTCATTTTTTATCTCGAAGGGGGCATGGTATTGCACATCATTCAAAGTCTGTAATCATATCTTTATGGAAATCATATCTTTCCTCAGTAATTGAGATAAACAACCACATCTAGTTGCTGATTCATCAAAAGACCTCATCGCTTGGGGAAAATTAATCATCACTAGAGGCATATCAGATTCATTGAGATTCATATCAATCTGATATTCTCCTAATCTTGTGTATTGTATTAGTTTTTGCAACTATCGGTTCAAATTGTGTTATTTCCTTGGTTCTTCAAAAACTGAAGGGTTCAGATGTGATACCAATGTGATTCAATATAAGGACAATCGGGTTTGGAATCAGTCACTCACTTCTTTGCAATCATAAGGTTCGGAATCAAGCATTTTGACACTTTTTTTGCAATCATCGGTTCATTTGCTGTTATAGTTAACATTATCTTTGGTCATTCAGGACCTATTATCTTTATATCAAATCTTTTAATCAGCTTCTGTCTCATATCAATATCAATTTCAAACATCCGTTTCAACATCATACATAGACTATTTTTGAACCACTGTGCTTTGCATAGTAATTCAAAGAGGGGCAAAATGTAATAGCCCAAAAATGGGTTATAGGTTCATTAACCTCCTACATCGACACTACGAATGAAATCAACATCAAAGTCCTAACCTAAGGCACATCTGAACATCATCGAATCCTAATTGATTATCATAAATTCTGTATCGGGGAATATTCCTAGTAATATTCCTAATTATCCTAATTATCTTTGATTTAATGATTATTTGGCGATAAATCCTATTTATCCTAAAGTTTGATTTAATTGAATATTCTCAATATTTAATTAATTAGATTTAATTCTGCCACTTAATCATTTAATTAAAGTTAATTCTATTTATTCCTAAATTGTATTATTTAATTTTGACAATAAATCCAAAATCCTATGAATAATTGATTAAATTCTTATTTAATTAATTAAAGCAAGTTGTCAATTTTTAATAATATTGTTTTTGAATAAAAGTTTGAAATAATTGATTAACCCATAAATCAATTGTTTTATTTTTCAAAATCAGTTAAGTTGGAAATAAATCACTTTATTATTAAATTAATTCATAAATAAAACATGCACAATCAGAAAAACAGACAACTATCAATTATCAATTAAATCTAAACTCCATTTTGAGTTAAACTCTGCTTTGCATGTTTTTGTGAGTTAAATATCCTTTATTTAAAAATAACTCAAAAATCAACCTGAATTATTTGAGTGATTTATGGCTTTTTTTCATGCACTTCGAAAGCCCTAGATTTCTATAAATTAAGGCTTCAGCTCTTCATTATGGATCCATCCATGAATTGCACACTCACGCTGTCAAATTGGAGACTGAAGAACCAATCTTGAGAATTCGAGTTGTTGTGAGATTTTCATTATTTTTGCATAGTATCCATATCATTTAGAATATTATTGTTAGATCATTTTAGCATATCAATTTTCATATTAGCATAGATTCATATCAAGTTTTCATTAGCATAATTGCACAGGAAAACCAAAAAAAGAAAAGATTAATAGCATTCATTCCATATCTAGATTTTGCATTCAAATCCTTCGTTTAGGTGTTGTCAAGGTCACTGATCTCAGTATAATTTGAGAATACATACTTGCATCTACTAGAAGGCAACAAATCACCTGGTTAGTTTAGTTTTTCATTTATTGCATGATTTCGATTTCAACTAACCTCTAATGTTTTACTAAAGTGTTGTGTCTACAGATCAGGTACAAAATTCACACACAGTTTCTAATTAGAAGAAAGAAGGAAAGGCATCAGTCCTCAGGGACTGGTGGAAGGTTGACTACTCTACCTTAGGAGTAGTACCAGTGCTTAAAATGAGTGGCACCCTTTGCCATTGATGTTAAAGGGGGAGTATATATATAGAGTCATGAAAAATAGAAGTAAAAAGAGGAGTAATATACTAAGGGGGAGCAACATTTAGTTATGACAACAACACAGTTGATGAAATGGAGAATATTAGAAAATATTGCAGCAGATGGAGGATTCATCTTTGGAGGAGTTTTGAAGAGGAAATGGAGAATTTTATAAAAGAAATGTTCATTTGGGTTGATGGTGGTTTTTCATTCCACATGTTGCCATCAATGCCAAAGGGGGAGATTGTTGGAGATTTGCCAGCAGGCCAGTATTGACTGTATGTTTGTCATTGATGACAACATATGGAAGGTAGCATGTGTGGAAGTCTTATGTAGTAAGCTTTTAGTATATGTAGCTTGGACATGATATCAACATGATATCATGGGCGCAGAGGTTAACTGTTAGTATAAACAATTTTATAGCAGTTGGTGTCAGTAGTGTTCCTGATAGAGTAATAGACAATGTTCTATGTATGGTTGTCTGTACAGTTATCATGGAGCCTTGCGTGCTTGGATATATGTTGAATACATGTTAGTGATGTTTTAGTTATGGATGCATAGTCTGATGATGAACGCAAGTGACGTTATGCAGTTGCTATTCACTAGTAGCAGTTTCTTGTGTTTGTTTAGAAGAGCCGACATAAATTTTATTGGTTCTTGAGTTGCACCTATCTTGAGGGTATGCACCCTTGGAGTAAAGATTGGAGAAGTTTTATAGATGTTTAGTTAAGAGTGCATGAGTTAATTAAGCTCATAGAGAAAGTTCCAGTTTTTTTGGTAGAGCCGATAGTGTGTAGCGTGCGTCTACAATTATTTTATTAGATAGATCCCAGAATGAGTTGCGTGCATAGTAGAGCTGACATAATGTTTGTTGGATTTTATTATGGTTTCTCTAATATGATTTCAAGATGGTTCTAATAGGCTGACTTGATTATATCATTTGGAAAAAAGATATTTATAGGCAGTCATTTGTGATTGCTGAATTGTGGTTCATGGTTGATTAAGCAGAGCAGAGTAGAGTGTGTGAAGTGTTGAGCCATCAGAAGAAGGTCTATGTGACCAAGTAAAGTGCTTGTGCTATTCATTGGAACTGATCCAGATAGCAGGTCAAAGCGCAGCTCACCAAGATCTAGATATAGTGTGTATCTATTATTTAGAAGGTTGTAGCCTTCACCCATTTGAGCAGTGAGCTCTCGGACAGTGCATCCTCTCCCCTAACAGGGACAATTGTAAAAGACTCCTAACAAGGTCTAACCCTTGACCAGGTCTACTATACTTAATATATTGTAAAGATAATCCAAACAGGGTAAAGGATCTTCTAACAAGGATCATTATAAACTAGTACAAAATATTAGCGGGTATCAAGTCCCACCGGGGTTTTTACCTATTTGGGTTTCCCTGTAACCAAAATATTGGTGTTGTGTTCAAGTGTTCTTTAATTGTGTTTATGCTTTATGTTTAAGTATACTTAATTGGATAAAGAATTGAATCTTGTAGATAACTGATTCATCCCCCCTCCCCCCTCTCAGTTATCTCTTAGGACTATTCCTAACATGAAGTTGATTGGATGTCCTCATGATGCAAAATTAGAGATTGGTAGAAGAGAAGATAATGAATAGAATTAGGTTGCCCCTATTTCTTTAGGATGATTGATTATTGATGATGTCCTTGATGAAGCATGAATCATTTTGATGATATATCTTAATGACATTGATGTACCTTTGATGATCAGATTGAGTATGATTTTTGATGATGGATATTTCAGACATTGATGATGTTAGTCAAGACTTTGATTATATATTGATGGAGATTTGATGATGTAGATTTCAATAGATTTGTTCTGATATAGATATTGATGTATCTTGATATGGTCCTTTGATGATGATATGAATACCTATATGGATGCAACTAGCTGTCACTATTCAGAATTAATCTATATGGATGCAACATGTAATTAATCTATATGGATGCAACTAGCTGTCACTATTCAGAATTTGGATGCTTATTTTTATCATCGAGCTTTTGGAACATGAAATTGGTACAACCCTCACTAGTTCAACCATGATGATATGAATACCTCTTTCCTCAAATTTTAATAATTGCAAGTAAACAATCAAAGAATTGATCCCTTTCATATACAAATGTCCTTGATGATTCTTTGATGATCATGTCATTAGATGGATTCGCATACTGCTATGAATCAATATGGCAAGCACTCAAGCATAAACCAAGAAAATATCATGTCTTCATCATCTCTCATCTAGTCCAAGACTTTATCAATTTTTTAAAAAGATATGGTTCCAAAAATTTAGTAACACTTTGAACATTTTTTTCTTTTATTTGTAGATCCATATTTCAAAAACTTCACCCACTTTGTTCCTTTGTTATGTTTAAACCTTTTAGATTTTGATCTGATTTGTTGTTTGAAGAGTTTTTTATTTGATTAAGCTTTTTAAATTTTGATTTGATTTGTCAAGTGTTTTTGTTTAGATCAAGTATTTTGATGTTTGAAATGTAATATTAATCAATAAGTTCAAGTGTAGCAATTTTTCAATTTTGATGCAATGATTTTGAGCCAACTTGTGTCTATTTTGATAAGCTCATTGAATTTGGATTGGTGTCCCTAGTTTGATTTAGCAAAAATCATGCTTTGTTGGGCAATGCAACTTTTGAGTGTTTACTTAAGATTTGCAATTTATAGATTTATAGATTTTTTTTTTTTTGCTTTTTAAAAGATTTTTGATAGTTTTGGATTTTTAGAGATTTTTGATGTTTTTGAATTTTAGAGATTTTTGAATTTTTTTGATTTTAGATATTTTATATTTTTTTTTTTATTATTTGAGGAACATTTTCACTTAAAAACAAACAAACATATTTTTAGAGATTACTAGTTCTCAAACAAGATCACATTGAATTTGTCCCCAATGTCTAGCAAGGTATAGGACATGAAAGATGGATTTGCAAACTGATGATTCACAAATGAATAGGCAATGATGGATGAAGCAAGTGTGTTTCCCATAGGACCATCTTCTCAAGATTATCCAAGCTAGGGAAAAATAATATCTCAATATAGGCCAATGATGTGGTGTTGGATAGCATATGGAATAATGACCTAGTGTCATGACAATGGTCCAAAGGAGTGAACATATCAAGAGACTTTTTCTAACATTTTTTTTTCTTTTATTTTTTAATTGGATCAAGATTAAGGGATCAAAGTGGATAGGATCACACAATCATGATAAACGGGTGGTGAAGGCTATGAGTGAATGGTTTGGGATTATGTGAAGGCTTCTTAGGAATAATGAAGGTGGCTTTAGGATAAGCAATATCATGATAAGGTAGCGTGAACACAAGTGAATAGGCTGATGGATACGGTAATGCATGTCAAGGTACTTAATGCTCATGGATATGTTCAACCTTGTCAAGAACAAAGGTGAAAGATGGAATACATATGCAAGTGAGATAAATGGTAGAAAGATGAAGGATATGATGGATGGAACTTGCCCTCAAATGTAGAGTGCAAGAGAGAGGAATTACGCACGATGGATGTTTGCCAGGTTTTCATCATGGTACTTGTTCAAGATGCCACAAGAAGTGGTTTTCACCACAGGATGAATTTCTTTTCTTTTTCTTCTTTTTTTCAATTTTTTTTCTTTTTTTTTCTTTTTTTTAAATTTGTTTTTTTGGAGGGACTCAAGCCTCATGCTCTTTGGATACTCCTTGAAGAGGTATGATATGATGGGCCAAGACCTCTGAAAGATATGCTCAAAGATGTTGATATGGTGATGGAAAGGTGATATGGTGGATAAGGTAAAGGGTGGCTAAAGATTTATGCAATGGATTGGATAATAGAAATGGAAGGATAATGAAAGAGAGGATAATAAGTCTTTCCATGTGTGGGCATGAAAAAAGAAATGGAAGGATAATGAATAGGAGGATAAGAAGTATTATCAAGATCAACATCAAAACACACCTTGAAGGGTAGTGAAATAATGGAGGAAAAATGGGTGAGATAGCTTCGGATTTTGACGTAAGAGAGGATATGGATCTTGGGACACAAGGACTCAAAATGGATGGATAAGATGGAATGTGTTTGGGAGAATATGGAGTGAAATCCTTTGGAAGCTTGAATGTCAACTTTGATTTCTCTTTCATGTGTAAGTCCTTTAAAAGTGACTTGGGAATCCACACTTTCTTTGATTTTTCTTTCCTTTTGGATTCTTTAGAATGCATTTCTTCAATGAGGGATTTAGGAATCCACATTTTCTTTGATTTTTTTTTTTTCTTGATGGACCTTTGTGGTCTCTTGAATATTTCTTTTTTTCTTGCATTCACATGTCGATTAGATGGGACATGGTGCTCTTCATACATAAGTGGATTCTTGGTTTTTTGATTTTTATGTTTCACATTCAAATTTCTTCCAAAGGACTTGGGATTGGTGGATGAATAAGGTTGATATGGCTGGTTCATATGGATGGTCTGATATGGAAGATTGACATGGATGGGTGCTTGGTTTCTCAAGTATGTATGTATTTGTTGATCTTGATAATGTAATACCCAAAAAATGGGCTATAGGTTCATTAACCTCCTACATCTTCAAATCAAATGAAATCAACATCAAAGTCCTAACCTAAGGCACATCTACACATTATCAATTTTAATTGATTTTATCCTAAATTTTACATCGGGGAATATTCCTAAAAATATTACTAATTTATCCTAATTATCTTAATTTAATAATTATTTGGTGATAAATTCTATTTATCCTAAAGTTTGATTAATTAAATATTCTGAATACTTAATTAATTAGATTTAATACTACCACCTAATTGTTTAATTACATTTAGTTATAATTATTCCTAAATTGTATTATTTAATTTTGACAATAAATAAAAAATCTTATTACTAATTGATTAAATTCCTATTTAATTAATTAAAGTCAGTTGTCAATATTTAATAATATATATTTTGAATAAAGTTTGATTTAATAATTGATTAACCCATAAATCAATTGTTTTAATTTCAAAAATCAGTTAAGTTGAGGATAAATCACTTTATTTATTTAATTAATTTATAATTAATTGTGCACATTCAAAGAGCAGTTAAACTCAAAATCAGGAAATCAATGCAAGTTGTTAACTTTTGGAAACTCAACATTCTATTTTGAGTTCAAAGCTGATCTAAACTTCTGATTTGAGTTAAAAAGTTGTTCTTGCATGATTTTGCATGATTATGTGAGTTAATCTTCTCTGATTTCTTGTTGACTCAAAAATCAACCGGAGTTCATCAAGAGTGATTTATGGATTTTATCATGCACCTCCAAAGCCCTAGATTTCTATAAAATCAAGGCTTCAGCTCTTCTAAAAAGATCCATGAAATTGCATCCTCATGCTGGCGAATTGGTGATCGAAGAATCCATCTTTGTTAATTAAAGCTGTTGTGATATTTTCATTATTTTTGAGCATTCATATCATTTAGCATATCAATTCTTAGATTAATTGCATATCATATTAGTTTTCATATATTCTAACTTAGATTCATACAATTTCTCATTCTTATTGCATAGAAAATACAAAAATATAGATTAAATCTGCATTCATATAGTTTTTCAATTCTTTGCATTGAAATCCTTCATTTAGGTGTTGCATTGTCACTGATCTTGATTCTAATTTGAGAACATCATACTCTCACCTACTAGAAGGCAGTAAGTCACCTAGTTAGCATAGTTTCAATTATTTGCAAGATTTCAATTTTTGCTAACCTCTAATGTTTTACTGAAGTGTTGTGTCTATAGTTAGGTACAAAATTCACACACACAGATACATGGTAAGGTAAGGGGATGGTGGGATAGGGATGGTAGGAAAGGTTGATGGAGGAATGTAAGGGCCCAATATGGATTTGGAGGATGTATAAGGTTTCAAGTTTGGGATATAGGGACCAAGGGTGGATTTGGAGGATGTATAAGGAATATGCTTATGCACAAATGGAGGTAAATGGGTTGTGGGAGGGATATCAACATCTTTATTTTGAGTTGCATGGCCAAGGATTTTGTCTTTTGGATTTATATTTGTACCAATAGGCTTATATATAGCTTTGATACGAGTAACTTTGATAGGAGTAGTTGAATCTTGAGATATATATAGAGGCTTATGAAAAGTGGATGTTGGGGTACTTTGATCTTGACAAGGATCTTTTGATAGCCTAGGAAGAATACTTTTCTTTTGATTTTTAATAATTTCATTAGAGATGGAAGGAATACCTTGATATTTCTTAGGAGATGGGTATGATATAAGAGGTGAGGGAATATGGGGTGTTTGAGATGGAAGGATATCTTCTTGAAATAAATAGAAGGGTATGAAGGATTCATCATGGGATTCTTGGGATATGAGACTCTGGTCAAATATAGGATAAGGAGGGATATTATCTTCATCTTGATCCTTCATAAGAGTTGTTTCTTTGCACTTTTGAATAGTCTCTTGACATGGAGCTACTTCTAAGGACAATGTAGGAGTTTGGATCCGCACGAGGGATTCTTGAAGGGATGATGGATGTTCATTTGAAATAGGTACAATAGGCATTGTAGCACATTAAGACTTGGAGTCTATAACCTTTGAAGCATGAAAGAAGTTTGTAGCAAGATGTAGGTTAGCTTGGATCTCTTTTAGAGGTAGCCCTTGAGGGTATACATAGTCATTATGAAAATTATTTGGATCTTTTTTTGATGGAGGAATATTGGATAGCTTTGCTTCTATATGAAATAGAGGAATGGTGTAATAGGTGAAAGCTATAAGAGGACCACTACTAGACATGTGTTCATAAGTTTGATCTTTCTTGAGAGTATCATCTTCATTAGATGAGTCATTAGGATCTTCAATTTCAATTAAGTCATCATCAATAAGATTTTGAATTTTATGTTTCAACTCCATGCAATCTGAAGTTTCATGCTCATTATGTCTATGATATGCACAATAGTTACTCAAAAAGATAAAACCACATGAAGTTATTTGAGGCAATGTGATGAGATCATTTTCAAGGAGTTTTTCCAAAGCTAATTCATATGAAATTCCCAAAGGAGTAAATGATCTATCCCAAGGATATTTGGATGTATTTGTGTTTCTCAAAGAGTTTTCATATGATGAATATTGTTGATATGGGACTAATTCCTCTTGATTTCCTTGATCAAAGATGAGATTCTCTTGATATTTTGAAATAGGTTCTTCATCAAATATTGGTTTATCATTAGGATATTTTTGATCAAATATAGGTTTTTCATGATATTCTTTTTGATCAAATTTTGAATTATCAAAGATATGGCGTTCATGATGTTTTTCTTGATCATAGAGGTAAGGAAACAATGTTCTTAATGAGAATTGGTTGGATAATGTTTCCATTTATTTTTCCATTTCTTGAATTCTTGTGAATAGAATATTCTTTTGAATTCTTGTTGTTAATTGATTTTTGGATCTTAATGGATGTTTTATTTTTGTAATCAAAGACCTTCAAGTACAACACAATGATTTTATCAATTATCACAAGAAATTCTTCCAAGAAATCTACCTAAGGTCAAATTTCTTTTGAATAGTTAATTTATCAAATGAGGTAGGCTTGCTAATTTATCAAGGTATTTAATCAATATTCCATTCAAAATGGATATTAATATTTCATCCTCCAAGTATATTAAGAGGCTTCCCACCACCGGCATGTCAGATTTTTGTGCAATCCCGAAGGACTACTCGAGGAAGTTCAAAAATTTAACACTCTTTTGTCACACACCCCATTAAGGATGCATGCATGTCATTTTATAGTGGGTTGGATGATTATGGAAAAGGAAATTGTATCCCACTTTGGGCTATCCCTCTCACTGGCCTCGTTAAGGCAAATCTTGGGAGGCAAGCCCACTATAGATCTAGCATGTTCATTTTGAAAGAAATAAAGTGGAATAAAGAGATAGGTTTGGGGAGTTTGATTCACCAAAAGGTGAAGAGCATATCCCTATCTATTTCTCAATTCCCAAACACTTTTAACAAGGTTCAATTACCAAACCCACTAACTAATGAGAATCGAGTATTTCTACTCTTTTCTACAAACAAGGGGTTGTTCAAATTTAGTGCTTGATTTATTTAGCCTTTCTTTTAATCAAGGAATTTGACACTTTTGGCATTTTGATTCACTTAGAAAGTGAAGAGCATAAGCCTTATGTCAAATTCCTCAAACAATAATAGGCTGCTTTAATTACTAGATTTTGAAATTGACAAAGCCACAATTTAAGTAAAAACAAATGACTAAGTTTGAGGCTTACCTCCAATCAAAGCTAGCTAAGGCTAGGGGCATTTTTGATGAATTTTTCAATTTTATGCTCACCTAGTGGCGATCGTTCCTTTCCACTCGCTTCTCCTCCAACAAGTTAGTCAACACAACCAACCAAATTGAAGAAAACAAAGATAAACTTGAATCTAAGCGTTATTTACCAAATTTGAGGAAAACTTGATTAAGGTGAGTAAATCCAATTTAATGATATGAACTTTGCTTTATATGCCTCTAAAACTTTTAAGTATTGTTCATATACCTCTCTTTCTTGTTGAGAATCTTCCAAAACCAACTTGATGTGTGCAATATTCTCCTCCTTGATCCTTTTTGTCAAAGCTTTTCCCTCACTGTTAAATCTGGTCTCTGGTTTTTTTATTCTTTTATGACCAGTCATCCTGCAGACATAGAGAAAACATTTCCCGCAAGTTAAATTCTATCAAATTTCAATTTAATCAAAAGCGCTATTAAAATGATCGAAAGCGCTATTAAAATGATTAAAAGCGTTATTAAAATGATTGAAAGCGCTATTAAAATGATTAAAAGTGCTATTAAAATGATTGAAAGCGCTATTAAAATGATTGAAATCTTAAAATGATTGAAAGCAATATTAAAATGATTGAAAGCGCTAAAGATCAAATTAAAAGTGTTGTAGAAATATTTAAAAGCATTGAAAAAAAGATCAAAAGCATTGTTAAACTTAGCAAAGGCATCAAGAAAATATTAAAAGCACTGGAGAATTATGCAAACGCGCTAGCGAGTCAAGGGGGCATCAAAAACATCAAATCAGGCCATATAAAACAATCTATCATCAAATCGACCATCAGGACATCAAATCAATTGAACTTCATCAGAATCTACATCTTACATCGAACATCGAGATTGACCATCGACGGAATCAGGATCTTATATCAGTTGAATCAGGAGATTCTTTGAATTGACACTTTGCGCATGTCGATTGAAAGCGCTATTAAAATGATTGAAAGCGCTACATATCAGATTAAAAGCGCTGTAGAAATATTTAAGACCACTGAAACAGAGATCAAAAGTGTTGTTAAACTTAGCAAAGGCATTAAGAAAATATTAAAAGCGCTGGAGAATTATGCAAACGCATTGGCAAGTCAGGGGAAAAGCACTGAGAGAAATTTAGAAAGATGACAGAAGAAATCAAAAGTGCTGAAACTCCATGTAAAGGCACAAAAATTTGTCATAGACGCATTGTTTCAGGTCTCAAAAGTGCTAGAGAAACTGGTAAAAGCGCCACAGAAAGGATCAAATGTGCTATTTCACCTGTAAAATAGAGAAGAAAACAAGGAAAATTCTAGGAACATGTAATTTTCTGAATTTTTGAAAGAATGAGGCATAATGCCCCATGGTGGGCACCATTTTGTGTACTAGAATTTGTACCTTCATAGGGTTAGTATCATCAAATAAACTCAAATAGAAATTAAATTACCACAATTAGCAATCTATTTAAGCTAGAAATTGACAATTAAGCACTCTATGGATCTCTAGCTATGGATGCTAATGATGAAGCTCTCAGCAAGCCTCCATTAGTGACAGTCCTAGAATGAGAATTGATATGATAAAGAAAATAACAATGTTAATTCCAAATTGAATACAACTATTTAGCTCTAAATTGCCTTTCTATCTCTAATTTGCAAGAGGTTTGATGCTATTCTCATATTTATGGATGATTTATGAGTGAATTATACCTTTCTTTTATAGATTTTGGCAAGGGTAGGGGGTGTAGTTTAGTTGATCATGATTGAGTTGGGGTTAAGTCCTCGGTTCCATCCTTTGAAGACAATTTAAATATTGTGTCCTCAAAGCTTGGGACAAGAAGAAAAAATGAGTGGACAAGATGCATTCTCCAAGTGAGTGATTGAGATTCAATTTAGGCTTGATCCATGTGAGCTTCATCCTCAATTCCTATTGGTTGAGGCTTTTTCCTCCCTTGTGGTGTTGAGAGAAAATAGGAATTAATTAATTGATTTTATTTAATTTGTTTAGCCATGTGTACCCCTTGAATGGGTTGATTTAATTTAAAATTGAACTATGTAATTAATTAGATTAATTACACAATTAATTGATTTATCATGATTTATTCAATTTAAATTGATTTGATGGCTTTTGATTTTCAATTGTTTTTGGATTAAGGTTCTATTGCAATTCATCTTTGATTTGATCTTGATTGGATTTAATTTAAGTTAATTGTGTTGATCTTTGCCTTGATTTCTCACGTAATTGATCTTGTCCATTTTTAGGTGATTATAGGTATGTTTTGAAACTATTTTTTTTTTTGATAATTTGACACAACAGCCTATGGTTGGAGGGTCTAAAAACAAACTATCCACCCAAGTTGCTAAACAATCAAAAAAGAAGTATAACATAGTGACAAGATATAACCAAAATTTAACTATTTAATATTGGAGTTGATGAGTAAACAACCCACAACTCCCAAGAACACTTGCATGTAGACACTTGTCACAGAAAGAGAGAGAAGAAGAAAGAAGCTATGGAGGCCTAAACACATTGATCCACGAGAGAGGATAAATCATTCTTGATGTGCAAAAACAAAAGTTGCAATTCAATAATGAATAATTTGTTATACAATCTATTATGAAAACAAAGAAGATCAATCCTTATAAAAGGAGATCAAAACCCTAAAAGGGTAAAATCTAGGTTGCACAATAATAATTAATAAACTAAGTAATTATTATATGCCTAAAGTTTAGCTTAAGTAGAAAGAGATAATAAGAGACTTAGTAATTAAATCAAACATGATTTAATTAATAAGAAAACACTTTATTACTCTAACACCCCCCCTTAAGATGAACTTTGGGAGAAGCTAAAAACCTAGAAAGAACTACTGAAAGCAAATGGGTCCCAACAACAAAATGTTTGATCAGGTACCCAAGTACAAAAGAGAGTCTCTAAAAAATAGAGAAATATAGAAAACCACATGGGAAAAACTCTACTCCAAAAAGAGACAAGGGCTAGTCTGAAGGATTGAAGAAGCCTCCAAAACTAGTAATGTTCCAAAAAATAGGAACAAGGGTGAACATGTACAACATCATTGAAGCAATAAGTTGCAAACTCTGTCAAGAAGTAACTATTGATTTGAAGATCCTCCACTGAAAATAGAAATGACCAGGTTCAGAAAATAAATGTAATCTACATGAGTGCCCTCAAATAACACTACTCGAATTAGGAGGAAAACAATGACAAACAACTAAACTTGAAGATACAGAAGACTGCAATCTGCATGAGTTCCCTCAAATGACACTACTCAAATTAGGAGGCAAAAAATGACAAACAACTAAACTCAAAGGTATAAAAGACTATAATATGCATGAGTGCCCTCAAATGACACTACTCGAATTAGGAGGCAAACAAAGGAAAACACCTGAATTTGAAGATACAGATGGCATAAAAATACCAAAGTCTGAAGAGCTGATCAATTAAAGCTGGAAGAGTGCGTCCAAAAAAATAGGAAAGAAAAGAGTGTCCATATGGTAAATGATCCATCTCACTGGAATGCATAGGTAACCATCCACTACATCCACCTAGTACATATAATCAAATACTGAATACATAGCTCACATTATCAAACCAAGGAAATAGTAGAACCAATAGTAGAAACCTCCCCATAATGCTAACAAGGGAGTAATGACAGGTACACTAAAAAGATCATCCAATATGAACTGCATGATACTAGGAACATCAAAGGTGTAGAGAGAGTACAAACACAAATAAAGATACCTCAGGCTAATGTCATTGGATGAATGTTAACATGAAAAAATTAGATGGAAAATAAAGGCAAACATTAAACCCCCCCTGGCACTTTATAATGGAGTGCAAGTACAAAGAGCATGAACATGTGCAAGATCCCATACATGCAATAGAATGACACTTTATCTTAGTATGTGTGCATACAAGAACACTAAAAGTTAAGTATACACTAATCAAAGAAGAGCGAAGGCTTCTGACACAAAAGAACAACCTAAGATGAGCCATCCCTCAAAAGGAAAAGATCCCAGGACCTAAAACATCCAAGATATCCATCAGATTGCAAAGATGCAATGATGTCCGAATTGGATGTGCCTTATATAGATATAGGGGTTTTTGGGCATTGCAAGCTCAATGGCAAGGTCTGTTTGGGCCCAAAGTGCCTTGGGATTCATGTTGAGGCTGGTTACAAAAATAAATTTTCCACAGATTCCAACTTTGTCCAAATTGGATAAATTTTATATAGATCTGGGGGTTCTTGGACACTGTGAACATAACTGTGAGGTTTGTTTGAAGCCAAGATGACTAGAAAAAGAAGTCCCCCTAGATTGATAGAAAAACTTCTAAAAATGCAGATCTAATGAACACAACCAAATCTCTCAAGAAGAGGATAGGGGAAAATAGATCCGAAGCTTTGATACCATATTGGAGTTGATGAGTAAAAAAACCATAGCTCTCAAGAACACTTGCATGCAAACACCTGTCACAGAAAGAGAGAGAAGAAACAAGAAGCTATGGAGGCCTGAACGCATTGATCCACGAGAGAGGAGAAATCATTCTTGATGTGCAAAAAAAGAAGTTGCAATTCAATAATGAATAATCTTTTACACAATCTGCTATGAAAACAAAGGAGATCAATCCTTATAAAAGGAGATCAAAACCCTAAAAGGGTAAAATCTAGGCTGTACAATAATAATTAATAAAGTAATTAATTATTATATCCCTAAAGTTTAGCTTAAGTAGAAAGAGATAATAAGTGACCTAGTAATTAAATCAAACATGATTTAATTAATAAGCAAACACTTTATTACTCTAACATTTAATTCATCCAATGCCAATTACATGAAACATGTTGGGCTATAAGGCATTCCTGATTATGACCAATACCCCAATAAATACAACAAGATCTCATAGGATCTAACTACTCCCTAGCTAGCCCCACTGCCCCCATTTCTATGCTACCCATATCCTCCTTTTATACAACATGGCCACAAGAAGGCCTTACAAATCAGAAATAATAAAACAACATTCAGCTCCAAGAAACTCATGAAAAAATGTGTTATCCTTCATTTTGGATTGTAACAGTCATTAAATTCACATTGGAGAAAGAACCAACCCAGATTTAGGTCCTCACACTTCCCAACGATCGACCCATATCACGAGGAATGTGACCCAAATTAAATACACATGTCGGCCAACCACAACAATCAAAATAAAGCCATCGGCGAACTAGACCACCGAGCTTGTCAAAACATCAACTGAGAAATACAGAACAACTACCGATGCCACTTGGTGATAGGGCACCAAAATAGTGACCAAGCTCATCGGTGAACCAAAATAGGAACATTCTACTAAGAACTCCAAAGCAGTTGTTGAGCACAAACTCATCCACCAAGCTCATTCGATAGAGTAAGATCCATACTCAGTCACTGAGTTCGTCGATGAAGCAACATATCTTCCAACCAAGAACTACCACCAAATGAACGAGAATCTCAGGTCTCCAATCAAGATTGCATTTCAAATATTGAAAGCCAAAACCAAACTCTACCATATTTTTGGTTGATACAAGATTACTAACTGCCCAAGGATGCTCCTACATCATAATTTGGAATGTTTGAGAATTCAATATGCTTTATTCTCTAGTTATTTTATTTTTTATTAGATAAGTAGGGAAATGGCCCTTATCCCTTACAATGAAGAAAAAAAATAAAAATAACAACATCCAAAAATAGTAAATCTTAGTGGAGGTCCCCCCAACACTAAAGAGGGACAAAAAAATACCCAAACATGATCACCAACTTGTTATACTATAATTGATTGAATATAATAAGGAAGAGATTGAAAACTAATTGGATACTCCAAAGGGAGAGACTAATGATCACCGAGCTAAAAAGGTATGTGTGACACATTAAATCAGTTATTATATTATCGTTGATGTCAACTAGTTTTGAATACACTTATCATGATAGTTACAAACATATGAAGAAGGAAATAATAGTGAAGGAATGAGATATTAACATGAAGAGATGTATGAGAAAGATATGGATATGGTATTCATTGGGTAACTTATTGATGAGTCTATGACATTATGAACTAATGTTTAGATTGTATTACATAATTTTGTTATGAATTGAAGATCAAGAATGAACAAGTTTATGTGGTCCATAAATGAAGAACTTAGTATACACCGAGTTGAAACAGTGTACACCGAGCAAGTGTAGTGTATACCAAGTATAGTGTTAACCAAGTAAGAAGTCACCGACACATCATTGTATTGAACGAGTGAAAGAAATAATATAGAACATATTACTACTGACTAAAACTGATGAGTTGGATGAATATGGATGATTCTGAGGTTAAAGATAAAGTTTGTTATGAAGATCAAATGACTAAAAAAATCCAAGGATGATCGGATAATCTAGAATGAAATGTGTTTGTGACACAAGTTCTGAGGAAGGTTGAAGTAGAAAAATCAATGATGAAGATTAAGAGGAAAAATATATGGATGATAAGAAAATGGTTTATCATGTCTATAAAAGGAGACAAGAGATTCATTATGATGATGATGCACGTGAGAAGTTGTTCAGACAGGTTAAAGACAAAACTTATTAATTCCACAAAAAACATCGAGTGTTAAAGAAAGGAATTAATCGAGAAGAATAGAGTTGGAGAATACAAGGAAATTGAAGTGATTATGATGGCTAGACGTATTTTGAGCTTAGTATAGATCTAAAAATCTGTAAAGAAATTTTTATTTGAATCAGATCATTTACTATTGCATTCTAACCATTGCTATAGATAAATCTCTTAACTGAGTGGAAATTAACAATCTTTATTATTTCATTATGACATTCAATGAATATTGATTATTTTCATGTTGACCCCATAGTGAATGTTTGGTCACATAGAACTGTTAGTGATAAATCCTCCTAAAAGGTCACACCTTACAATGTATTTTGTAACCTTTAACGGGGTTGGCTCTTAACTGAGCTCACTTCAGAAGAGTTAAATTATTTCAGGTATTGGTCCTAGGTGGTATTTCCCCTAACAGGGTTGGCATGTTAAAAATCAAGTGTTATATGTGTATGGATGTGATGATTTGTTATTTTACTTTACACATTACAATTACTAGTTTGATCAATATATACACTAGTTAATTTCGTTAGAATACTTGAGAGGGGGGTGAATCAGTTAATCACTGTCCCAATACAAAATGTATAATCCAAAAATAAATACTTCAATTTTTGCTACTCGGTAACTTAAAATACTTTTATTGTTTGTGCATTTACCAATTACCATTCTAAAACTTATAGCAATTACCAATCAAATCAAATATGCAATATGTAAATATGACATCAAAACAAACATCACAATAAACACATAACACAAGAGATTTAACGTGGAAACCTTGTGAAGGGAAAAATCACCTAGGACTGGCAACCCAAAATATTCACTCTTCTGAAGTGAGGTTGGTGAAGACCCAACCCTGTTAAAGGTTACAAACACACTATTAGGTGTGACCTTGTTAGAGGATTTAAGACCAACCGTTATCATCCAACCAGCAGTCACTCTGGGGTTGACAAGATAAAAATGCTCATTCTATGAATGATACATAATAAGACTTTCTTAGTCCACTCAGTTAAGAGATTTGACTATGTATAATGGTTAAATATGTAATAGTAGATGATCTAACTTAATACAACTTCAATTGCAAATTACAGATCAATTTTCATCTCATACAAATCTTTCTGATCAATAAATCAATTCTGTTTCAAACACTGTTCAATTACTGTCTGTTGGTTATCACTCTTTGTCACTCAATAATGCTATGCAGTAGGGTTCTCCTTAACCAGTATGATCAGAATACATGAAAACTTGTTCACGCATTAACTCTGTAGTTTCCTTCTCTTCCAACATCACACTCAATGTGGAATCTTCAGTCTCTTATATAGACATGTAAACCATTTTCTTCCGCTCCATTAGATTTTTCCGCTTAATCATATTCATTGATATTGCCTCTTAAACATACCTCGGCACTTGTGTCAATAACATGTTTGATTCTCATCCTTTAGATCTTCCCTAAATTTTGTCAGCTATCGATCTATGTAAAAAACTTTATCTATTACCTCGAATTCATACACTTGCCAGCTCATCAATCTTATTGGCTAAAATAATCATTTAGATCATTCTGTTCTTCTTGATTAACAAAGAAATGCGTCAGTGAACACAAGCTTGGTTAACATTGTGCTCGGTATACACTACACTCCGTTGGTGTATACTAAAATGCTTCATCAACCGACAACACTGGTTTATGTCTTTTAGCTCTTTTCCTCATCATAGATGAATGAAACATAATCAAGTCAATAACATAAAGTCATAGAATCATCAACAAGTTACTCAATGTATTCCATATCCTCATTTGTCATATCCATCTTCCTCATGTAGATATTTTTGTTCTTCATCTCTTTCACTCCTTCTCCGTAGATGTATTGGTATAGTAACTTACAAGATAAGTGTTGTCAAACTAGTTGACATCAATGACAACATAATACTGATTTAATCATATTACATATCTAATCAATCTACTCGGTGATCTTAAATCACAATTTCTTCAATTAGGTTCTAAATCAGTTGTAGTTCATCAATCTTTCCCTTTGGCATTGATGGAAACTCGAGAAATATGAAATATACCATACACATACCAAACATGTATTCTACAACTTTGTGGACAAATGTTGTACAAGCTCTCCCTAGCTTAATATGTTTAATCACTACGTTACTCAACATCATTACATATGCAGCTCTATCATTCTGCAAATATGATCTTTTCAGCTCTTGGATTCCTTCTTCTATTCTCAGTACCTGATCTTCAATGCTCTCCCACATATAGTTCTCATCGGTGCATATTCAGATTATCTCTCCCTTTGTTTCATATTTTTATCTCTCCCTTTGACAACAATGCCAAAGAAACAAATAAAAAAACAACTCTTCAGTAGCCAAGCAACTCTCTGTTGTCTGGTGCATAGTCTGTATCTCTATTTACTGATATGCCAATCTGTTCTAGTATCTTTCACAACCTTAGACATGATCCAAAGTGTGAACTATGCTGCATCAACATGAATGATCTTCTGATAAGATTAGGCTGATGCAACATCTAAATCACCTTAGTGACTGGTAGATAGGGGACGGACCCCAAGTCTAGTCCTCAAATACTCAAATGTGTCTTTTGGTAGAGCTTTTGTAAATATATCTGCAAGTTGTTCTTTTGATGTAACAAACTCTAGCTTAACTTGCTTCTCCTGTACTTGTTCTCTCAAGTAGTGATACTTTATTGATATATGCTTTCTTTTAGAATGTATCACTAGATTCTTTGAAATGTTAATTGCACTAGTGTTATCATAGTATATAATCACCAGCTCAGTGATTATCTCATTCATACCTTCCAGAACTTGTTTAATATATGCAATGTTTGAACAGTTTGTAGCAATAGCAACATACTCTACTTTGGCTGTAGACTGAGAAATGCAAGCCCACTTCTTACTTGTCCAGGTAACAAGTCTTTCACCAAAGAAGAATGCTCCTCCGGTGGTTCTTTTTCTGTCATCCACATTTCCAACCCAATCAGTGTCGGTATAGACTCTGAGTTCAAATTTGCCTTCCTTAGGATACCATAATCCATAGTCCTCTATTTTCTTCAGGTATCTTAAGATTCTTTTAGTAGAAATCATGTGTGATTCTCTAGGATTAGCAGAAAATCTAGCAACTAATCCCACAACATGTGCTATATTTGGTCTACTGTGAACTACATACATTAGCTTACCAATCATTGATCGATATAGTGTCTGGTTTACTTCTATAGTTTCATCTTCCTTAGTCAATTTACATCCAGTAGCCATCAGTGTTCCCATAGGTTTAGCATCTTCCATGCCAAATGTTTTCAATACTTCTTTTATGTATTTAGACTATGTGATGAATATCCCATCACTCTGCTGGATCACTTGTAGTCCAAGAAAGAACTTAATCTCTCCGAACATAGACATTTCAAATTCATTCCTCATATCATCAGCAAAGGCTTTACATATTTGATCTTGACCTCCAAATATGATATCATCCACAAATATTTCAACAATAATAATTGTATCATCAGTATCTCCTTTCATATATAGATTGTTGTTCTCACTTGTTCTTACAAATCCTATACTTAAACAAATAAGTATGTAGCCTTTCATATTAGGCTCTTAGTGCTTGCTTCAAACCATATAAAGCTTTATGTAGTCTACATACCATATCTTTCTTTTCGGGATCAACAAACCCTTCAGGTTGTTCTATGTAGACTTCTTCTTCAAGTATTCCATTCAGAAATGCTGACTTGACATCCATTTGATATACCTTGAATTTATTGTGTACAGCATATGCAAGTAGCATTCTGACTCCTTCCAATCTAGCAATAGGTTCAAAGGTTTCATCATAGTCTATGCCCTCCTCCTATGCATATCCTTTGCATACCAATCTAGCTTTATTTCTTGTCACTTCTCGATTCTCATTCTGCTTGTTCCTAAATATCCACTTAGTACCGATAACATTCTTATCTTTAGGTCAGGGTACTAAGGTCTAGGTTTTGTTCTTTTCTATTTTCTCTATTTCTTCCTTCATTGCATTAATCCATTCATCATTCTCTAATGCAACTTTTACATTTTTCGGTTCATAATCATAAACTAGACATGTACCTTGTCTTGCTTTTCTCCTTGTTTTCATGCCAGCTTTCTTGTCTCCAATGATTTGTGATTTAGGATGGTGTCTTTTGAAAAAACTCACTAGTATCCTATCTCTCCTTTCCTTTTCATCTTGTGCAGATTCATTTTCTTGCTCGGTAGGGCCATTCTTCTAATCGGTTTCTCTTTCTTGCTGTTCGGTATTGTTTTCCTACTGACCGGTTATCATAGGCTGAGGCTTCGATAAATACTCTGGTTGTTCAATGTAAGTGAATCTACCATAGTCTTTTGGTTCCTTTGTAATTTCCTCTATGTTCTTTTCATCAAACTTATCAACATGGACATTAGTGCTTTCAATCATTTTATTAGTAGTTTTACTCAGACATTTATATGCTTTGCTTTTACTAGAATATCTTAGAAATATCCCTTCATCACCTTTTGAGTCAAATTTTCCATTTCTCTCATCTTTTAGAATAAAACATTTTCTTCCAAAAATTTTGAAATAACTTACAGTAGGTTTGTGTCCAAACCACAACTCATAGGGTGTCTTGTTGGTGTCCTTCTTCAACTGCACTCGGTTAAGCACATAAACTGCTGTACTGACAGCTTCCCTCCAGTATGTTTGAGCAACATTCTTTTGTAGCATCAATTTCCTAGCATAGTAAACTATTGACCTATTCCTTCTTTCAACAATCCCATTTTGCTGAGGTGTCCTCGGTGCTGAGACCTGTCTTTTAATACCATGCTCATTACAGAAATTAGTAAATTCATCAGAGATAAATTCACCTCCTCTATCAGATCTTAGGCATTTCATTTCCTTTCTAGTCTCTTTTTATACCTTAGCCTTATACCACTTAAACATCTTAAATGCTTCAGATTTTTCTTTTAAGAACATAATAGTCATCAATCTAGTGTAGTCATCAACAAAAAGAATAAAGTACCTATCACCATAATAATTTTGCGTTCTCATAGGACCACATAGGTCGGTATGAACCAACTAAAGTATCTTCTTTGTTGAGTAATCCTTACTTTTGAAACTAGATTTAGTCATCTTACCTTTCTGGCATTCATGATACATAACATGATCTGGTTTTGACAAGTTAGGCAGCCCTCTAACTCTTTTCCTTTTACTGATCTTAATCATGTTATCAAAGTTCACATGGCATAACCTTTTATGCCACAACCAAGCATCTTCATTTTTCATCATCAAGAAAGAAGACTCATCAGTATCAAGATAAAATAGATTACCTCTTGATTGTGCTCTAGTTCCAACTAGTCTTCCTCCATCATCAAAGATTTTCACTTTCTTGCTCTCAAAAACAACTCGGTGACCTGAATTATTCAGTTGTGCCACACTGAACAAGTTATAGTTCAATCCATCTACCTAATAAGCATTATCATGTTTTATCATATCATTTATAATTAAGGTTTCTTTACCTCTTACCATACAGAGTGTGCCATTACCCATCTTAATTGAACCTCCATTGTATTCTTGAAGTACATCAAACTTCTCCTCATCACCAGTCATGTGATGTGTACAGCCACCTTCTATGATCCATGTATTATTTTTTTTAACTTTAGAGATTAGTGTTGTTTCTTCATGCTTTTATTCTTCTTCCTCTGAGTCATCTTTCCTAGAAACAAATAAAACTTCTACATCATTATCAGAATCAAATTCAGATTCATTATCTTTAGCTATGAAACATACCTTTTTCCCTTTGTCATTATTGTCTCGGTTATCTCTATTGTGTCGGTTGTAATTAAGGGACAGTTAGAAAATGCTATATGACTTTGTTTCCATAATGACAACACTATATCTAGTCATATATCTCAATATAGACAACTTTCCAACAATCTCCCCCTTTGTCATTGATGGCAACAAAGGAATATGGCTAAGTCTCTAACTATCCCTTACTACAAAAACTTTTGTCTTCTATACATCTTTATACATACTCTTATATCTCCCTATACATGTATGTACTCCATATTATATACAACTCCCCCTTTGAAATTAATGACAAAGGTGCATCGAAAACTTTATCTACATACACTTATTGAGGAAAAACATCCGGATATGCTATCTTGAGTTTATGGATTTCCTTCTTCCAAAAGGTTATCAAAGAATTGACTATCTGTAGATGGGCGCACAATGCATATTGTAGCTTCTCCATCTTCTCCAATTCTATGTTTGGACCTTGATCATAGGTTATCATGGTCGCATCAATCTCCTTTATGTTCTGATTGAGAATGTCTAGAGAGGGCGCAAGAGCGTTCCTCAACTGAGTCTATCTAGACCTTATCTTTTCCATTTCTTTTTCTGCCTTCTCAATTATATCCAACTATTCTTGATAGACATTGTTGCATATGTTCACATTGGTGGATGTGTCTTGCACTAAAATCTTCACCTTCTCAATCATTTCCTCTACATCTTTGATCTTCTTAACATGGGCATCAGTGAACTTATCCTGATCCATGGATTCTACAATGACTTTCCTTCCTTGATCTAAAAATTCCTTCAATGATGCCTGACCAGACTTAAGAGAGGTCAAGTCTAGTGCAAAATTACTTATCAGTTCATTGAGTCTCTTCTTTAAGTATTTCTCCTTTGCCACTATGGTTGTAGATTATTCTAAGTTGGAAAAATTAACTTTGAATTGAGAGATGATTGTGCTCACATCATCAACTAAATGTACATTTCCATCTTCTTATCCTCTGATAGTAAACTATTCAAAATATTTATTGATTCTACCAGGAGAGGATTCCTCATTACTTGCTTCTCCTTGGCCTTCTCCATAGCTAGGATGCTAAACTTAATCAGGTCTTCTTCCTTCCAGGAGTCCAAACTACTAGTGTCAAGTGTGAAACTTGACAACAATGCCGAGGACGGAGTGATGGGAGTGCTATCCATCACCTCTTGTTTCACCTTGACCAAATCAATAGAGGATTCATCTTTCTTTTCTATCTCTACTCCTTTCTTTTCTTCATCAGATACATCTTCTATGACTACTTCTTCTTGCTGAGTGGGAGGGGTATTGCTGCATAATATTTTTGCTTCCTTAGTGCTGACAAATGCTTCCTTAAACTTGTCCAACTCCTTATCAGTAGCTGCCATGGCTATTTCCACATTATCTATGATAATTGTTCTATCTTTGGGTGATTCTATCATAGGTGCAGACTGATCTGCTTCTATTTGAGTTTCTACTATGGGTGTTGAGTCCTAAGGATCTTTTATTGGTACATTAGTGGGCTCTGCCACTTTATCTTCCTTAATGGGTGCAGTAGGTGGTTTGATCCATTGTTCCAACAACACCTTCTCAAAGGCCTTCTTTGTTTCCTTTGTTATCAACTCATAATCTTTGTTCATAATGTGAAGAGTTCTCATCTTTGTTCTAAGGTGTGGCTTCACCAAATTCAATATCAGATCCACTTCTTCTTTAGAACATACAGGCAGAGTGTCTTCTAGCACTTTTCTCTGATCCTTAGGTCTTCTTCATTTGCTTGTCTTTTAAGGTTTTCTAGAATGTCCCATACATTATCTGGAATTTCTATTTTCAATTCAAGGACTATCTTCTTGAAATTTATCATATGTTTGACAATCATACCATGAATTTCAGACTTATCAATCTCACTATATGATTCATAGAACTTCCCTATTTGATCAATTCTTCCCTCATCAACAATTCTTGCATTTAGAAATTTGAGGCTGGGTCTGAATCCTGCTTGAGGAGGTACTTGAGTGTTTTTCTTTCTCCTTAATGCTTGCGAGGATGGATGACTAGTGCTTTCTTCTTTCTTTCTCTTGAATAAAGGCTTATACTCCGGAGGAGTATCTTTGGGCACAGAAGGAGTACTATCTTCTTTGTCCTTTTGACTGTCATCTTTTTCTATTTTTATCCTTTTTGATTTGGGATCTTCTTGTTCTTCTATTGTGCTCTTCAATTCTAGGGAAATCTTCTCATCCCTTGCTTTATCAAGGTCTGCTTGTGATACACCATGAATTCTTAGGATCTCTGATGTGACCTTTGCAACCTTTCTTTTTATTGCAGCATTGTTCAGCTTAGCATCAACTTCTCTAGTCTTCTCTTCATAGGTTCCCCACTTAGGTTCATTATCATACTTAGGGGCTGATAGCAGTACCTATGCATAAGCTTCAAGAACTTGTTCTTCAACTTCATACCCAAGTGGATGAATCCACTTAGTTCTAGGTTCCACAGCTTCCATACATGTAGTATCAATCTCCACCATGAAGCATATTGTATCCTTATACTTTTCTACAATACTCTCAGGAATCATGTACCTCATCTACATTCTTGCTTTGAAAGTCTTCAATTCCAAAGTAATGTAATCTCTAAGTATGCTTTCTATGGATGCCTTGTTTGATATTTGTGGCATGGTAGGAATGGACTTGTCTAGATACAAGTCTGACACTTTACCAACTATATGAAGGTACATATAGATGATTAGGGACCCAAACTTGAATACCTTAGTCTTATCATGTTTGATGGCCTTGATGTTGTCTATCAACTATGCGCACAAGATATCACACAAGTTGAACTCTCCATCTTCTTGCACAAGATGGATGGCTGCTAGAATAGTGCTTGCAGACACACTATTCACCCTGCTGGTATGATGAAATTTGTAACCCAATATCATTGATATCAAATTGATGTCTGGTTTCTCTATAGGCTCAATGGTCATGTCACGCTTATCACTTCTAGATTTACACAATTGCTCCACCATTTTCCTAACATCCTTACCCACAGGAAGGATGTTACTTGTCTTAGAAAGGCCTATCATCTCATGAATTAGGTCTCCTGTTATTCTTACTAGTACATCTCCAATCCAAAACAAGTCATCATGGATTCTTCTCAATAATATCTTTATCCATTCAGTTTCATAGAATTTATATGTCGTGGCATATTCAACAATGGGGTGATCATTCTATTTTTTGTATTCATCCATGAAGGTTTTGTCTAGTTTCAACATTGTGTCCATGTGCACCCTTAACCTATCTAGTCCAACAGGTTCCTTCTTACAATAGATGTAAGCCCTTATGTCTTCTACATGCATGATGCTCATCAGCGTGCCGGAGAAAGCTCCCTCTAAATCATCTAGGGTGGATTTAAATGGGTGCCTCTTGAAAATATACCTCTTCTTCTCAGCAACATAAAAAAAAGAGTGGCCATGACTTACTTGATATTTTCTTTCCAAATGATCTCTGAGATGTTCTGACGGTTTCCGAATTAGTGCAATGAGCCGAGGTTTCTGCAACTAATCAAATGCACTATAAACACTGATAATTTAATCTCCAAATCTTCACAACAACTTCCAAGGCTCAATCTTCTCTCCAATCACTCTGAGTATGAATGCAATGAGTGAACAAACAACTTTCTGTGTGCTTAAAGTAAGATATTCACCATTAATGCAACTTGCGTAAACCAGGCTGTCACTTCAAATTTTCAAACTCAAGTTCCACTAAAAATTAGCATGTGCGGTCTTGCACAATGGTTCCTATACATTCCAATAGCTTAAGTCCAAAGGCGCATACTCTGAGGATGAGTATACCAGCCACACAAGGGTCTAGAGCTAAATTAGCTCCTCCTATGACCCTGAGGGCCATTCATGTAGATGTAGAGGGTGCGTCCACCTAGGATGCATCCAATACATTCTCAATAGCATTGTCCTTCTTTCCTTCTGACCAAATCATGCTCGCATCCTTTGAGGCTTTAAAAAACTTGACTTCTACTTCAGGATCCAAAATTGGTTCTTTGGCCTTTTTAGGGCTTTCCTGACCTTGCATCCTTGATCTACAAAACTTTGAGATATGTCCAGCCTTGTTACAGGTGTGAAAAATCACTAGAGGTCTATTATTCCTTGGTGCATTAACATGAGTCACCATTCTACATGTTCTAGCTGAGTGACCATTATTGGTACATATCTAACATGTAACATTCTGAGAACTTCTTGCATTGGTTTGATTCTGATTTCTTTGATCATGCTGAATCCTATTCTTCTTACTAGTCTTGCAATTTATTTCTCTATGACCAAATCTATTACATGTATAACAGTAACCATTGAAAGGTTTTACCTCTGTATAGTTCCTTTCAATGTGTCCATGCTTGTTACATGCAAAATAGGTGTGTTTTACAGGCTTGCACTCATTCTTAGGAGGACCACCATTGTCTTTGGTTTGATCTTCAATCTTCCTAGTATCAGTAGAGTCCTTTTGTGAATCCCTTCTTTCTTGCATACTGTCAATCTGATTTTGTGCTTCATTATATCCAATACAGCTAGTGTCTCCTTTGATTCTTCTTGCATACAACTATGATTCTACCAATTCAGCATTGGTGTGTAATTTATCAATATGATCCTTTGACTTCTTCAATTCATATTTCAAGCTCTCTTTGATATTTTTTAGCTCCAAGATTTCTAAGTTAGCTTCCCTTAGTTCTTCATTCAGTTGAAGGTTCTCCTTGACTTGTTCATTGTAGACATCTTGATTGTTCATCAGTTTGTCATCTAATTCTTTAAGCTGACTCAATAGAGATCCATTTTCTTCACTCAACTTTTTGACTTTTTCTTCAAGTTCACTATTAGAGCATCAGGTTTCAAATATTTTCTTAGTCTTTTGATAACTAATTGAGCATTGCTGACTTTTTCTTTTAGTTCTTCAATTTCTCTTTCTGAATTGTCCAGGTCTTCAAGAGCTGCTTCAAGATTCTTCTTCAAATGTTTCATATTTTCTTTGTCCATGATCTCCTCAAGTGGTTAAAATTTTGTGCTAAGGACCAGAGCTCTAATACCAATTGTTAGGAATGGGAACACTGAGAGGGGGGGGGGGGGGGGGGGTGAATCAGTGTTCACTGTATTTTAACTTTTCACTTTAATCTGAATACTGAAATGCTTAAGTACTAAATTAAACATTCACATAAACATGAAACATGAAATCAACACATGACACCAATATGATTACAGGGAAACCCAAATAGGTAAAAACCCCAGTGGGACTTGATACCCACTAATAATCTGCACTAGTGTTTTGTGATCCTTGTTAGAATATCCTTTACCTTGTTAGGAGTAGCTTTACAATGCTTTTAGTATAGTTGACCTTGTTAAGGGTCAGACCCTGTTAAGAGTCTTTTAAAATGATCCCTGTTAGGGGAGTGGACTCACTATCCTAGAGCTCACTGTTCAAATGATGAAGGCTACAACCTTTTGAGATTAGATACACACTATACTTGCAGGTGAACTGTTGCTATGACACTGCTTGTCTGATTAGTTCCTTTGGTGTGTTGATGCTTTGACCTCTAGAAAATCTCTAATATATATTATGCTCACTTTGTATCCCTCTGCTTTTCTTATCTCAACTCTATTAAAACTTGCTTGACTTCCATACCGATTACAATGGGTGCACCTTATATTTATGCGCTCATACCAACTATACAATTTGGTCAGCCCTATAACTAATTACAAATAATGCTTCCAAATGAATTGGCTTAAGCATGCTTACAATTATACATGTACATATGTTGGCAACCTAAATATAATGGGTGCATAGCTTCTAAAATATTAATTTACAATCGCAAACCAAAATAGTCACTGTCGGCTCTATGCTCTATTCTCTACTGGCACACACTGGCTATGCAACTTCAACTGACTATAACTTTCACATCTTTGCATATCTACTTATGTGCTCTTAGACTAAGAATAAGTATAGTCTAACAACCTTAACTTCCAGGGCGCATACCTTAATTCATTTGTACACATGTGCGCTGATGCTCTGAGTCTCTGGTGCTCTGTATGCTGTCCAGTCTTCAACACTTAACTAAATTCTGATCTTTTCACTTACTGCGCTGACTCCAAACTGCTATATGACTTTCATGCCATAATGAAAACACTATATCTAGTCATATATCTTAGTATAGACAACTTTCCAACACTTAAAAAGTTATAGTTCAAACCATCTACCCAATAAGCATTATCACATTTTATCATATCATTTATCATTAAGGTTCCTTTACCTCTTACCATATAGGGTGTGTCATTACCCATCTTAACTGAACCTGCATTATATTCTTCAAGTACATCAAACTTCTCCTCATCACTAGTCATGTGATGTGTATAGCCACTCTATGATCCATGTATTATTTTTTTTAACTTTAGAGATCAGTGTTGTTTCTTCATGCTTTGCTTCTTCCTCCAAGTCATCTTTCATAGCAAAAAATACAACTTCTACAACATCATTAGAATCAGATTTAGATTCATTATATTCAGCTATGAAACATACCTTTTTCCCTTTGTCATTGTTGTCTCAGTTATCTCTGTTGTGTTAGTAGCCTCTATTGAATCTTCTCCCATAGCTTCCTTCAGATCGGTCTTTATTTCTATCATCATCCTTCTTATGTGGACATCTAGCAGTGATGTGGCCAACCTCTTTATAATTAAAGCATGCCAAAGGTAGCTTACCTCTCTACCTTCCTTTACCTTTGGGTAATCTTCTGGCCATAAGAGCTTCAAGTTCATCAAGCTCATCATCGGTATTACGGTCACTCTCATTTTTATTACTCCTGCGAGACTTACTAATATTCAGAGAAGACATGAAAGTGGATTCCATAGATGGTACAACACTGTTATCAAAATTATTTAACTCAAAGGTTGTAATTTTACCAATCAGATTGTCAAGTGTAAGTACATTAGTAGATGCAGACCTTGTCTCATGGATAGCAGATATTCTGATTGCGTAAACTGATAATAAGGTTCTGAGTACTTTTCTTACAACTTTTTCTTCACTAATGACTCCATCAAATGCTTTAATAGCATGTACTACCTCTTTTAGTCTATTTGTATATTGCACAATATTCTCACCTTCTTTCATCTTCATATCATCAAATCTACCTCTTAGGCTTTCTGCTCTAGCTCTTTTAACATGCACATATCCACTGTAAACTTGAGAAAGTTTATCCCAAATGGTTTTTGCAGTAGTGCAACTTTTGATATCTTCAAATTTGACATCAGTGCATGCAGCAGCAAGTTCCATCATAGTAACATTGTGTTCATGCCTCTCTTTCAGTTGATCAAGAGTCAGGGGACCTGGTGTTGGTTCTATATAACCATTCTCCATCAATTCTAGTGCTGCATTCCCAATTCTAGATATGTGCAACTTCATCCAGCTTTGCCATACTACGAAGTTCTCTTTGTTTAGCTTTGGAACTTCCCTCTTATACATTTTGAGATCTTTTTACTGAAGTCCTTAAAACTCTATTCAAAGAAACCAATGCTTTGATAGCAATTGTTAGAATAACTGAGAGGGGGTGAATCAGTTAATCACTGTCCCAATACAAAATGTATAATCCAAAAACAAATACTTCAATTTTTGTTGCTTGGTAACTTAAAATACTTTTACTATCTATGCATTTACCAGTTATCAGTCTAAAACTTATAGCAGTTACCGATCAAATCAAATATGCAATATGTAAATATGACATCAAAATAAACATCACAATCAACACATAACACAATAGATTTAATGTGGAAACCCTGTGAAGGGAAAAAACACCTAAGACTGGCAACCCAAAATATTCACTCTTCTAAAGTGAGGTCGGTGAAGACTCAACCCTGTTAAAGGCTACAAACACACTCTTAGGTGTGACCTTGTTAGAGGATTTAAGACCAACCGTTATCATCTAACTAGCAGTCACTCTAGGGTTGACATGATAACAATGCTCATTCTATGAATGATACATAATAAGACTTTATTAGTCCACTCGATTAAGAGATTTGACTATGTACAATGGTTAAATATGTAATAGTAGGTGACCTAACTTAATACAACTTCAATTGCAAATTACAGATCAATGTTCAGCTCATACAAATCTTTCTGATCAATAAATCAATTTTGTTTCAAAAACTGTTCAACTTACTGTCCATTGGTAATCACTCTTTGTCACTCGGTAATGGTCTACAGTAGGGTTCTCCTTAACCAGTATGATCAGAATGTATAAAAACTTGTTCACGCATTAACTCTATAGTTTCCTTCTCTTCCAGCATCACACTCAATGTGGAATCTTCAGTCTGTTATATAGACATGTAAACCATTTTCTTTTGCTCCATCAAATTTTTTCGCTTAATCATATTCATTGATTTTTCCTCTTAAACATACCTCGAAACTTGTGTTAATAACACATTTGATTCTCATCCTTTAGATCTTTCTTGAATTTTGTCAGTCGTCGATCTATGTAACAAACTTTATCTGTTACCTTGAATTCATACACTTGCTAGCTAATCAATCTTATCGGCTAAACTAATCATTTAGTTCATTCTGTTCTTCTCGGTTAACAAAGAAATGTGTCAGTGAACACAAGCTTGGTTAACACTGTGCTTGGTATACACTACACTCCATCGGTGTATACTAAAATGCTTCATCAATCGACAACACTGCTTTGTGTCTTTCAACTCTTTTCCTCATCATAGATGAATGAAACATAATCAAGTCAATAACATAAAGTCATAGACTCATCAACAAGTTACTCAATGTATTCCATATCCTCATCTGGCATATCCATCTTCCTCATGTATATATTTTTGTTCTTCATCTATTTCAGTCCTTCTCCACAGATGTATCAGTATAGTAACTTACAAGATAAGTGTTGTCAAACTAGTTGACATCAATGACAACATAATACTGATTTAATCATATTACATATCTAATCAATCTACTCGGTGATCTTAAATCACAATTTCTTCAATCAAGTTCTAAATCAGTTGTTGTTCATCAAATTTATTGGTATTTGGTTTATGAACATAAAGACATATAAAAAGTTTTACCGAGTTGTTTAATTGAATTGAAAGATGTATAAAATACATTTGGGAGTATTTGGTACTGTAGGCTAACTGGAGTTAACAGATTCACCCCCTTCTCAGTTATCTAACTCAACTAACTAAAACTATTAAAAAAGAACATCTAATTAAAGAATCCATAGTACTAGCATCAAATAACACTAATGTAACTAGCATATTAAAAGTCTTCATAGAAGTATCATCCATCAACACTACAATAACATACATATTACAAGTCTTATGAAAATCCATATAGGAGAAAAAAACCAAACCCAAAAAGAAACTAACCAATACCATTATTTAGAATTAAAAAGAGCCTTGATAAGGCTATAATCCTTTTCTAGCTTATTTAGTATCATAGTTCAGGTGTCCAATTAATCCTTTTTCTATCTTTCACTCCTCTAATATTATTTGTCTTCTTGAATTTCTTCTTTATCTTGGATTTCCTTGTGGTGATACTTATCACCACCCTATTCATGATGCCATCTATGATGTGGATGAGGGATCCAAGCAACTTTTTTATGCCCAAACACTTATCATTAATCATTTTTTTCCAGATAGTCAAGCCTCTACACTATATATAGGAAAGGGGTATCCTAGTTATTATTCTCTTCCCCAAAATCTTGAAGATCCTACTTCTCAAACCCCTCATCAAGAAATCATTAAGGGATATCTGAATTTCCTCTTTATTAGAGTTCCCAACAACATGTTCATCTTTTGAATAATTCAAATCCTTAAAATTATTTAAGAATGTTGTATCTTTCTCTTCTTTTTCTTCTTCCCCCTCATAGGATTTGTCTATGCTATCATCCCCTTGTTTCAAATTATCTTGAGAAGAAAGGATTTCTTCTTCCTCCATTACAATATTCTTTCCTTTTGAGGGATGATCAACAACAACTTTGACCAGCCTAGTTGAGGTCTACAACTCCCCAATCTAGAACCAACCTCCTCAATTGTCAATCTCTTATCTTTTTCCTTCTTTTTGTCTTTGGCATCTTCCATGATGATGATAGTTACACCTTTGTTGGAAATAGGTTTATTGGGATTCTTCCTAGAGGGGCCAAGGAGGTATTGACATGGTTTTGTCTTTTTTTTAGGGATACCCATAAGGAGTTCATTGAATGGTTGAGAGGCGGGGATACCATTATTCTTCTTTTTACTACCCTAATAATTAAGGGAAGTAGGATGATTAGCATAGGAATGTTCCATTTTGAGTCTTCTAGGCACAATATTTAGGGCTTGTGGGGGAGGGAAAGGAGGATGAAGTTGATGATTACGAGGTATAGAATTACCATGAGCATCCATGTTGAGGTCATACTTGTAAAGGGGCATGATAGGACCTTGGTGAAGTAAGGGGAAAGATGAATCCCTAAATGCTTTGTTGTAAGGATGAGAACAAAAAAAAAGAATATGAATGTTTTCCATGACATGGTTCAACAAAGAAAATTGATAGCCATAAACAACCATAAATCTACCCTCTAGAGTAAAAGAATGCATAATATTTAAAAAATAAAAGGTGCATATGGGGGAGGAATATTAACCTATCATTACTATTTTGGAACCTCTTTAGCTATTTCCCATCCTCAAGAAATTTATTGACGAAGCTTAGATAGTTCCTTGAGATTTTCTTGGTGATTCTCATCCCCAAGTTCTCTAGGCCTATCATGTCCACAATCATTTGTAAGAGAGATAGTAAATTCCAAGTTTCCCACTTTAACTCTTGCCCTAGACTAGGAATTGGTAATTTAGAGGTGAGGGTGTAATTATATCCTTGCACAACCACATAAAATGGGGCCAAGCCCACAACCATGAACGGAGCCCAAAGGTCCACATTCTTTCTCATAATATTTTTGAGGGCCTACCATAGAAATAGTAGAATTTAAATTCTCACACCAGATACTACTATCCCTAATCAGCAATCCTTCACTAAAACTGACTACGAATAAGCCTCAAATAACAATCTACATTCTTAAAAAGGACTTACGCTGGTAAATGAAGAGTGTCTCTTCATAATTAATAGTAGTAATTTCTTTTCTTGGAAATGTAATATCCTTCATAGCATATTGATCTGAGCATTTAATTTCAACACACTATACTAATTTTTACCAGTTTCCATGTTTACACTCATGTGTTGTAAGGAAAATTTCACCTAACTTTATTACAATTTCCACATAACCCATAACAGATAATAAACAAATAAGTACTCAAAATCTACATGCAAGAGAATATACAACATACCCACAAAAATGTGACACAAGATATAACTTGGGAAAGCCCCCATGAGGGAAAAAACCCAACCTCCAAAGCATCCATCATCCATGTATTAGTCAACAATGCTTCCATTACAATACACCATGAAATCCTTTGAAACACCAACTATAAACAATAATTCTATGTGGACAAGCATGAATCCGCACATCTCATGCCATCCTTCCAACTTTCACAAATGCTAACCTAGCTAACCTGAACAACTAACCTTGTGGTTTCTTTTATAGTAACAATCTCCCACAAAACCACTAAGTGGTATTACATAAACCATGTGATAAAACCATGTACTAACTAACCCCATTGATCCACATTCAATATTGGGTACTTTATTTAATTATTTTCCTAATATTATTTATAATTATATCAAATAATATTATAATACAACTCATCAGTTAGCCCTAATAATATTCCATAGGAATCTCTACATATTGCGCATCCATCTAGGTACAACATTTACATAATAAAATAAAATATTACAATAATATGTATTACTATGCAAGTTGTACAAGACACCATTTTCCCAACATTCTTCCACTTGTATAATTGCATAAGGGAGAAGTATCCACATAAATAAATAATGAAATAATACTCTAGCACACATGCCATCATGAATCAAAATGCTCGACATGCTCCATTAGGGTACTTGCAAAAAAACCAATGTTACCATCATCTCATACATGAATGGTCCTCCTGTCATGCCACTGCCACTGGACATAAATAGAAGCTATCCAAAGAGAAATTCACAAAACTTATTGCATATGAATCATAAAACATGTACCAACTAATATCAAAAACACAAACACTCGATCCAAAGGTAATACACATGTATCTGTAGCATTCAAAACCATATGTAAGACAACACTTGCAGCTAGTGCTAACACATGAACTATCCATACCTCCAAGGCATAACAAGTTAATACCAAATTATCAACATATAAAACCTATAATATGCAACCACAAGCCTCAAGTTCAATATCTATCACATACACACCAAGAATCTCCCACTACATAGGTAATGTCAAATATGAAATGAATCCACTTACAACATCACATAGAAGTGTAACCATGTAGTATCAAGGAACATCCACAATAATATATAACATGTAAACCGATAACCTATAAGCACAAATCTCCAATTATCTCCCAAGTTCTCTACAACCAACAAAGGAAAGAGATAAAGGAACCACCATGCCACCTCCCACATGACACACATGAACAAAAAAAAGTGATGAAAAAAATCCAACCAATCTCAAATCCAATGTAAATAAAACCAAACATCCAACAAGATAATAAAGACCAAAGATAGAAAGACCACAAGTCAAAATTTGTACTATGTCCTTCTAAAAACACCTATAATACAAAATATGTCAAGTATGATCTCCTCTATTAAACCCCAAATAAGAAGCCATAATAACACCCAAACCCACATTCATCCTCTTTACACCAAATAAACATATATACCATATAATCAACATTGATGCAAGCCTCTCACAAGAAGATCAAACTCATACCATTCCCAAACCAAGGAATACACCCAATAAACCTGTTGGAAATATTCAGGAATTAACCGAGTTACTGAGAGGGGAGGGGTGAATCAGTAACTCCAAATTTTCTTACAATTTTAACATGAAGTTTACCTTTTAACCTTTGCATACAGAAAGCATGAAACTTAAAAGCATTCACAATAATGACACATAGATTTGGTTACCCAGAAACCTTCCAAAAGAAAGTAAAACTGGGGTGGGGATGAAACCCACAAAGCTTTAATACTGCAGAATAAAGTTGGCCGGTTAAGGCTTACAATTTGATCACTTCTGATGATCTGCCCTGTTAGGAGCAATAAGGATTGCTAAATCCACCCTGTTAAAGGATTTACAAACATATAGTGAAGTATGCACTCGGTAAAGAGATTTTTACAAAGACTGTTAAGTCTACCCGGTTAAAGGATTTAGTACTGATTCACCTGTTAGAATGAAATAGTAGATCTCTGCTTTGCAACTGGATTGCTGATTGAGATTCTCTGATGTACTGATCACCTTCTGTGATGAATTTGTCTTTGCTGTACCTTATACTTCTGAAACCTTCTGCAATTCGCTTATTTCTGCCTTTCTTTTTCTTTCACATATATTCTCCTTCATACATTTCATCTTTTTACAACATTGCTTATATACAGGTCTTAAATAATTAATTACAATTACAATTACACAGTCGGCTTGACAAATAAACATGAGTGCTGCTAAGTCGGCCCAAGTATAGTTACTTGGTTCCTTCAAACTGACTCGGTGACTTTCTGATACTCGGCGTCCACTGCATTACTCGGCATCGTCATGCACTCGGTAGAAGTGAAGGCACGGTTCATACTGATCACTCGGTAGGTTTTGAACTCGGTAAGTACTGGTGACTCGGTTTGCACTGTCTGCTCGGTTTGCACTGTCTGCTCGGTTTATATCCAGAATGCAAATAAGTGTTGTCACTAGTGGCAATTTTGCTTAATGCCAACAATCTCCCCCTTTGGCATTAGTGACAAAAACACTTATTGGCCAAAATTTATATACACGAATCATGCTGAGTTTTATTTTGATTTTTCAAAATTTGTCTTTGTTATAGGGCTTTATACATTGTCTCCCCCTTTCAATGTGCTAACTGTTCCTTATACAAATCTATAACTGTATACATATCTCTCCTTCTATACATATCTCCCCCTTTTTGACGATAATGCCAAAGGTGCATATACAAGTTATTTACAGAGAGAATCCAAAATTTGATAAGAAATCAGAATGTACCTTCATTATTAGTGCCAGGGTTCTGTCCCAACTTTCTTGCAGGATCTTACATGTTTGTATAGCAATTTGGACTTCTGCAGAGAGTTCAATCATGTGATCTGCTATAGAGAACTGATTGTCATGAATCAATATTCTGGAATGTTCAATGTGCTTATACATTGTATTCATGATGGGAAGGATCATGTGTTGGATGTCTAGCAATGTGGACCGGATCCTTGAGTCTTCTTTCAGTAGATCAGACTGCATATTAGATAGGTGTGAAATTTTCATGTGATGAGCAGAGCTTGAACTTGGTTCAAGTTGTAGCTTCTGTATGCTAATCTTCATATCCTCATCCATTTTATTCATTTTATCTTTAACATCCTTTGTGAACTCGGCAAAATTGCATAGTCTGGCCAAAAGAGAGGTAGCATTCGAATAGATAGATTCTATGTTAGACAAAATTGAAGACAATTCCACTTGGTTAATAGCTATGTGCTGAGCAATGTGCTCAAGCACTTTATTGTTGAATCTCTTCTCGGCTCTTTCAACTAACTTTTCTGTCCCGGATGAGTCCTCATTGTATTTCTCAACTGCTTCTGCTAATTGTAACAAAACATGCTGGGAGGAGTGTACTTTAATGCCTAATGCATCAGACAAAATGTCCTTAGCATCCTTGATGATTTGATACTCCTTGTCTCTCTCCTCTTTAAGCTTCTTTTGTTTTGCTTTCCTTTGGAGGATCTCACCTATATTCTGCATTTGGTCCGCTGAGAGATTTGCAAAATCTAATGTAGGAATCTCTATCTCTTCATCTAGGTCTATATCCTCAACTACATTTTTACCCAGAAATTTTATACTCGGTAGAGCTTTAGGCTTATCTGTACTTAATGCTTTTGTAGTAGTGACAGTAGATAAAGTAGGGCTGGCTATTGATACTGGTATACTTTCTACTGGAGAACTTAAAATATTTACACTTGAAGATTCAAAAGCTGGAAAACTTACTGCTGGAAAACTTGATGGTACAGGAGACTGCAGCTCGGTAGAAGAAATGGTGGCTGCCTCTGATGTTGCTAGAGATGATTGGAAAAATGTGGAAGTTGTCACAACCATGCTTGAAGGTGTCTCTGGGCTGGATGTAGAGACTTTCACTGGAGAGGTAGGAAGGGATGCAATGACTTCTGCTGCTATCCTTACAGTATCATCTACCTCAGTGTCTTCTTCTTGTTCATCGCTGTCATCTTCAATATCTTTTATTATTATAGTTTCAATGCTCGGTTGGTGAAGGTGGTATATGTTCTTCCATGTGGCTTTTGCAGCCTTCACAACCGATTCACTATTGCTGATCAAAATCAAACAAGTATTGAACTTCAATGTCATCTTATTTTCATTTTCTTTTAATGCCTTCTTTACTTCATCATTATTCAAGCTCAGCATCAACTGTCTCAGGTTTTGATCAAATATGTCTATCACAGTTTGCCTTGCATTGCTCCATCTCATTTTTATTGGATTCAATAGAATTGCTGGAACCTGTGGGGTAATTTCTTCAGGAGAGTATTTCCACTGTCCCATCTTCTCGACAACAGCATCTTCTATTTCCTTCTGTTCTGCTTCCGATCTGGTTTCATATCTCAAGGATTTTATGTTACTTACTCCAGATCCTGATCCATCTCTAAAGAGTTTGAGCTTTTCTTGAAGGCTTAGAGGAGGCCTTTTGAATACTATGTCTTTATCTGCCTTTTCTGCCTTGTCTGCCTTGCCTCTTGTATTTCTCCTTGTAAACACAGCAGTGGGAGGCACATATGCCTTAGTGATGAAAAATTTTCCTTTCTTCTTTGCAGGTTCTGGTTCCTCTGTTTTCTCATCCTTTTCCTCTTCTTTTTCATCTATTTCTTCTTTGTCCTCGGTTATCATTTGCATTTTGGCTATCCTCTTCTTTCCTTTGTTTACCGCCTGTGGAAGCTTTATGCTTAGTTCAATTCTCACCTTAGCTTCATCATATGTTCCAAAATATGGAGCTTTGGGATTGGCAGGCTGATTTAGAAGAGCTTCAATGATATTCTTGGTTTCATCAATATTTACCTCATAAGGAAGAGGTTTTACATATACAGTTCTTGGTTTAACTGCTTGAATATACACATTATCACAATCTACCATAAAACAGATGTCATCTTTGTAATCTTCCACCAACTTCTGTGGAATCCGGAATTTGTCATTCATTTTCTCTTTGAAAGACTCAAAATAATTATCCATGATGCTTTCAAAGTTTTCACCCATTTCTGCGATGTATTCATTTATTTCATAAAGTACTGGCACATCTTTTCTCCATACAACTTTTCCTTTAGAAGGGAAGAATTTCTGAACATAGAAGAATAAACAGACCAACAAGGATCCAAACTTACATGGATTGTTTTTGGAAGTTTTGATGCTTTCCATGTTCTTGTTAAACTGTTTCAACAATAAGTCTGCTAGGTCAAATGTTAAGTTGTTTTTGACCACTTTGTATGCTAGGTCAATAGCTTCACAGGAGACACTGTTCTGTCGACTAGAACTGTAAATCTTGTGGGCAATGATATGTGTACCAAACTTCAGTTCAGCATCGGTAATGCTGCTAACTTTCATGCCTCTACCATCCCACTTGGCTAGGGTTTTCTTCTCTAGTTCCGTCCGACCTAGGGTTTTGGTAGTTTTAGCTTTGTTCAACATGGGAAGACCGGTGACTTGTTGAATCATTTTCTTTGTGATCTCAATAGGTTGCTCAAGCCAAATCTTGCCATCGTGTACTCGGCTAAGAATGTACCTAACCCATTTATCTCAAAAGTTTTGAGGAAGATGTGCAATGTGAACTAAACCCTTATCTTCCAGATGTTTGTGCTCAGGTTTCAAAATACCATCCACACATAGTTCCTCACGCACAATGTCTAGTTCTAGGTTTCCCATTTCATGAATTGAACAGTTAAAATGATTGCGGATATTGTTAATAAGCAGTACCTTAGGAGGAATCTGAGATTGAGCTCCGTTCGGATCTAGGGCTGCTACAATTGCGGGCATGATCTTAAAATTTGGTGCTTTCCACTCCCCTTGGACTAACATATCAGATCCTTTCTTCGCTAAAGTGCTGGATGATGCCATGGTAGCTCACAGAAAATTCCTTTCGCAAAAGTATTGAATCGCCGGGTTGCCCTTGAAATTTTCTGCTCTCAAAGTGCTAAAGATTCGCGGTGAAGAATGAGTTCGATTACTTGCTTTTTGTTTACAATTCTGTCATTAATGCTCATTTCAAATTAGGGTAGGAATTCTGACAGACTGTCACCCACTAAGAATTAATTGCTCGGAAAAGACTTCGTAGCTTGGTGAACTCGAGAATTCATACTGCTCCGACCTCGCTCGGTAAAGACAGGTACCGACCTTGCTCGGTGAAGACTATACCGACCTTGCTGTGATCTCACTGCATCTTGCATGCTGATTTAGACTTTTCTTTTAATTTCAGTTCTGGAACTGCTTGAGATTGATCTATGAGAATACAGTTCCAGTGCTTCCTTGGAAATTTAGTTTGAGTCGGTAGAGCCATCCATTCCATTACTTGGACTGGATTTCTCGGTAGCTTTAGGAATCCATTTTTGTCTTATCTGTTTCCTGACCTTAGTTGCTTCATTCTTCTTTCCTTCTTCAATTTCACTAGCATTCATGCAGTTTCTGGCTATGTGACCGAGTTTAGTGCATTTGAAACATCTTATGGTAGTATCTCTTTTCCTTAGATGATGTTTTATGCAATTCATGCCAATGTGTCCACATTCTCCACAGTAATGACATCTACACCAGGTGTTGTAGTCCCATCCAAACATTGCTTTCACAATTTGTTCTGCTGGATTAAATGTCTTGGATCTGCACTCGGATGCCTTGTGACCTTGTTTGTTGCACTTGTGACAATTACCTCTGAATCTAGGTTTTTCCCTGCATTCATTTGCTTTGTGACTGGGTTGATTGCAGCTATAACATTTTCCATTGAATTCTACTTTTTCATTGTTCGAACATTTATTTGAAGTATGTCCTATTTTACCACAATGATTACAAGTAGGTTTTTGATTTCTTTGAGTACCTTGCTTAGAGGATTTGCCTTCTTCTTTGTATCCAAGTCCTGCTTTTCCTTTTTGCCTATGAAGATTTCGTTCATACAGCTGATTCAAGTCTTCTTGACTTTTCAGCATTCCTTCATTGATTTGTTTTTCAGCGTTTAGGTCATCCATCAATCTTAGATTGGTTTCCTTTTCAGATCTTAGTTCATCTCTTGTGTTTTCTATTTCTGATCTTAGATTTAGAATTTCTTCATTTGTATGAGAGATCTGATCAATTAGATTTTCTAGCTGAAGGGTTTTGTTTTGGACTTCAATGTTTCTTCCATCTAATTCATCTTTCAACTTGTTTCTTTGTTCCAAGATCTCACAGAATCTTGTAGAGTGTAGTTCTTGTTCTCTTTTCAATTTTCTCACTTCTTCCTGCAGAGACCCATTCTTTTCTAGGAGTTCTTTGATAGCATTGTTTGCTTCATCTGAGTTATTTGAGGGAAGAAGATCTTCAATCTTTTCTTCAATGTAATTCTGATCATTCATCTGATTTGCAAGTTCCTTCCTTCTCCTTAGGGATTGGGAAAGATGTTCTTTTGCTTCTTTGAGTTTAGCTATGGCTATTTCTAGATCTAGCTTTTCATTTTCAATCACCTTGTTCAGTTTGAATACCTCCATTGTCCTGGATCTTTGCTCAAGCTAGTTAAGCTTTGTCTTGAGAACCAATGCTGCTCTGATACCAATTGTTGGAAATATTCAAGAATTAACCGAGTTACTGAGAGGGGAGGGGTGAATCAGTAACTCCAAATTTTCTTACAATTTTAACATGAAGTTTACCTTTTAACCTTTGCATACAGAAAGCATGAAACTTAAAAGCATTCACAATAATGACACATAGATTTGGTTACCCAGAAACCTTCCAAAAGAAAGTAAAACTGGGGTGGGGATGAAACCCACAAAGCTTTAATACTGCAGAATAAAGTTGGCCGGTTAAGGCTTACAATTTGATCACTTCTGATGATCTGCCCTGTTAGGAGCAATAAGGATTGCTAAATCCACCCTGTTAAAGGATTTACAAACATACAGTGAAGTATGCACTCAGTAAAGAGATTTTTACAAAGACTGTTAAGTCTACTCAGTTAAAGGATTTAGTACTGATTCACCTGTTAGAATGAAATAGTAGATCTCTGCTTTGCAACTGGATTGCTGATTGAGATTCTCTGATGTATTGATCACCTTCTGTGATGAATTTGTCTTTGCTGTACCTTATACTTCTGAAGCCTTCTGCAATTCACTTATTTCTACCTTTCTTTTTCTTTCACATATATTCTCCTTCATACATTTCATCTTTTTACAACATTGCTTATATACAGGTCTTAAAAAATTAATTACAATTACAATTACACAGTCGGCTTGACAAATAAACATGAGTGCTACTAAGTCGGCCCAAGTATAGTTACTCGGTTCCTTCAAACTGACTCGGTGACTTTCTGATACTCGGCGTCCACTGCATTACTCGGCATCGTCATGCACTCGGTAGAAGTGAAGGCACGATTCATACTGATCACTCGGTAGGTTTTGAACTCGGTAAGTACTGGTGACTCGGTTTGCACTGTCTGCTCGGTTTGCACTGTCTGCTCGGTTTATATCCAGAATGCAAATAATTGTTGTCACTAGTGGCAATTCTGCTTAATGCCAACATAAACCATCTACCAAAATCAATCATAAAGATATCATAATAACAACATATGCACAAGGAGATAATCAATGCCAAACTATCTTTCAAGTGAACCCTCCAGAACTAGCTCACACCATAGATCAAGATCCATATCTATGATAGATAAGCATAAATATAACACACCTGAAAGAAAAAATGGTAAATATCTCTCAAGTAGTAAACTACCAAGTAGACCAAGAGTGGGAGATGAGAATTCTCATCAATATATCCAAGTCTCCAAGACTAATCCAAGAAAACTCTCCTCTCAAGTCCATACCAAGTGAATGTTCCTCATTCTTCCTACTGAAACCATCAATCATTCCAACAGATACATCTCTAATAATAAGATAATATCAACATCACCTAAGTCTCCAAGTATCCATGAGCACCTGTAATAGATCAATTCATGCCAAACTCTAAATGAAACACAACACTATCATAAAGTATCAAGAAAATGATCAATGTAATCAATGTACTCAATACTAAGAAACCGAAACAAGATCAATGCCACATATCCAAACTAGGATTTAGGATCATAAACATGACAACATGATCTAACCATCTCATCCAAAGAGACAACATGCTCCATATGAACATATCAAATAACTATACCATGTCATAGCCCTAAACATATAATCAAGAGAAAACCATGACATAATAACAACCATGATAAAATGTCAAATGAAAGCATAAAATGATACCTCAACCAAGGACTCCTTGAGTCCTCAAGATGTAAACATCTCTAATCAGATGAACATACTATTGTGGTTCCATGACTCATACCCCATTTTGGCCACTTGGCCTAATGGGGACCCCCTCTTTTCTTTTAGTTTCTTTTTGGTAGGACCTTGATGGTTAACCTAGTTGGGCATCTAGTAAGTCAAATTACAGGCCCCAAGTGCTCTCAATAGTAGGGTTTCAGCTAGGTCACCTTTGGGTTGTCTTTACCTTTTTCACTCTTCTTTGTTTTTACTCTTGGTTTTTTTTTTTTTGGGGGGGGGGGGTTTAGGGTTTTAGTAAGTTTTAGTAAGTTTTAGGGTTTTCTTTGCTTCCCTCATAGAGTTAGATTTAATTTCTGTGTTAAAATTTGTTTCTTTAGTTTGATTTCCTATTTTTTTCAATAAAGATAGTTGATGAGGAATCCTTTGTGATTGCAAAACTAAGAATGTGAGGTTCTTAAAATTTGTTCCTCATACTTATTGGATTCGTGAAGCTCTGTCAAAAGCTGAAAGAAGAAGAAGACACATGGAGCTCGAGGAGAGTTTTGTGTGTGAAGGTTGAAGAATACATAGTAGATTTACCACCATGTTTTCAAGTGGTGAACATGCGCTCATGATAGGGTTTAAGTATTTGATCAGAGCAAGGAGTGTGTGAGGGCCTATAATCTAAAAGTAGAAAGAAGACATGTTGCCAAGTGGTCACACTTGCTTTATTTCATGAAGAAACCCAAAATCTGAAGAAGCCACCTTTAGTTTTTTGTAACGCTTGAAACCACCAGCAAATGAATATCTCAGTGGACATGTGGTACTTGAGCATGTGTTGTAAGAGGTAGGAAAAAATGAACCAAAGAAAATACCCACCGTGCTAACAAGTGGAAAGAGCGTAAATTTAGTGCCATGTACTTATTGATGAAAAAAGGCGAGAGCAGAGGAAGCCAAGTTTAGTCTTATTCTACACCTAGGCCCACCAGTGAAGCAAGCATCCAAAGAAAATGATTTGAGAGGTTGTCTAAATCCTTCTCTGGTTCCATTTGAGTGGAATTACCATTAGTATTATCCTTTGAAAAACCAGACTCCTTAACTTGTGAAACTATTCTTTCCTTAGACTTGTTTTGAGAAACCTTTTGTCCCACAACTTTAGAAGATTGTTGGATCTTTTTACCCTGATATGTTATATTTTTAGAAGACTATTGGATATATTTTCCCTCCCATACTATATTCATTTCTATACTTCTTTATGTTGAATCATTTTGATGGCCCTTTACTCCCATATTTTGGGAAGACTATTGGATCTATTTTCTCACAAAAATTGTATTCATCCCCATACTAATTTTTTTATGGGCCACACTAAGATGACCAAATTTGTTGTAATTATGACATTACAAATTTGTATTTTCATATTCTAGAACTTGATTCCATCTCCCAAACTTAGAGCTAAAGGTAATCAAAGTAGCAAGAATTGTGTTAACAACCACATTAATAAAAATCCTTGCAAAGATCAGCCTTGACCTCTAAATAACTACTTTATCAACTTCCATAAGGGAACTAAAAGAGTACCTCTAAAAATATTGCGATCCTATAAATCTAAAGGTAGATTAGTGAGACAAACCCAAGTAGGGGCTACTAACCCCAAATCCATAGAGGGGTCAAATTCTAATTTCCATTTTCATAAGGAGAGGAATTTTTTTAACCCTTAATCAAAGGCCCATGACTCTCCCATCAAGAATTTTATCAAATCTTCATAGTTAACAAAACTAAAAAGAAAAAGGGTATTTTCCATAGCATTAATGATAACACTTCCTCTAAGATTTCAAACCTCATTAGCCCATCTTCTAACATGATTAGAATTTGGATGAAATGAAAGGAAATTAACTATTAAGGAGTTATTCATATCTTTAATCATATTATTCATTATTTCATTCGAAACAATCAATTCAAGTCCTTCTTATGAGAAAATAGCTAAACTCTTCCCAAAATATATTTGTGGATCTTTCTTCCTTGGGGTATTGTTTCCCACCAATTTATCCACATATGGGGCAAGCTCCTCATTAGTATAAAAATAAAACAGTCTAACCCTAGGGTTAACACCAAAAAAGAAACCAATCCATCAGATGTAGTACCCACATTTGAGGTGGATACTTCTTGTAAAATAGGCATAGACACAAGATTTTTTGGTGGGGGGGTGCAATCAGGCCCCCCCTCCTACTACACTCATGAGGGAAGAGGTATAAAGGATTTGAAAATTCAGAGGCAGGAAAGTACAAGTTTGCAAAGTTGGGGTTTCTAGTTGTTTTATTGATATACTCTTCTGAGCTTTATATCAGTACTTATTTTTTTGCTAATGTCCTCTTGTAGATTTATATGCAAGTAAATAGTGGTCCACTTGTAGGTTATTTTGGATTATGGGGGTAATCCATCATGCAATATGGATAGATTTTTACTGACTCCATCCCCTAGTTAAGGTCATTCCCCTCATCATGGACATAGTTAGAATACCTATGAAAAACATGATTCTCAATCATGTGCTTTACAAACCCTCCAAGAAGAGTGAAGAATTATTATTCCTATGATTTATCTTAAACCTCTAACCACCTTCAACATCTTCTAAGCCTCATGATTGAAGTCCCTTGAATGCTCAAACTGTAAAAGAATTCATTGCCTTACTTTTCATTTCTCTTTTCTTGACCCTTAGTACCCATTGAAAAAGAAAATGACAAGATTATGATTATTGATTGGGTGTATATATATGTGTATGTGTATGTGTATGTGTATATATATATTTGTAGTGCAAAATTTGGCCTTGCTTAGACTTAGTTGTGAATAATTTTACTACTTTTTAAAGATATATAACACAAATCTTTATATAAAGTATTACAAGATTCTTAATCATAAAAAAGTAAGAATAAATAAATAATTATAATAAAATTAATATGCTCTACAAAGAGTGACCTATTATTTTTTATTTTTTTATTTAGATGAAATTTAGAGAGAGTCTAGTAAGATAAGAGTTGATATACTACAAGTGATTGAATATCTTGAGGGAGAGTTTGACAACTGATTGGATATTTGAAAGAAAATGATTGATGATCATTGAGCTACTAATGTGTATGTGAGACATTAAATTAGTTAATGTATTATCATTGATGTCAACTCATTTTGACTATACTTATCATGATGGTTACAAACATCTTAGGAAGGAAATAATGATGAAGGAATGAGATATCTACATAAAGATCAGATGGATGAGAAAGTTATGGATATGATATTCATTGGGTAGCTTATTGATGAGTCTATGGAATTATGTTAGTGATTTGATTTTATTACATGAATCTATTATGGATTGAAGATCAAGAATGAACAAGTTTATGTGGTCGGTAAATGAAGAAATCAGTATACACCGAGCAAGTGTAGTGTATACCGAGTACAATGTTAACCAAGCTAGTTATCACCGATGCATTATGGTATTGACCGAGTGAAATAAATAAATGGAACTTATGACTACTGACTAAAGATAATGAGATGGAAAATTGTTGATGATTCTGAGGTAAAAGATAATGTGTGTTATGATGATCAAAGGGCTGAAAAAATTCAAAGATGATCAGATGAAGGAGAATGAAATGTGTTATTGACACAACTGTCGAGGAAGGTTAAGGTGACAAAATCAATGGTGAAGATTAAGAGGCAAAATATATGGATGGAAATAAAATAATTTATGAGGTCTATATAAAGAGACACGAGATTCATTATTGAGTATGCTGCAGGAGATTTCATGTGAAAAGATTGAAGTCATGCAAAGATGACCAAACTAGTTGAAGACAAAACCGAGCAATTCTGCAGACAACACTGAGCGACAGAGAAATCAATTATCGAGAAGAACAGAGTTGGAGAAAACAAAGAGATTGAATTGATTATTGATCAAAGGTATTTTTGAGCTTAGCATAGATCTAAAAATCTATAAATCAAGTTGTATTTGAATCAGATCATTATTGTATCAGTTTAACCATTGCTATAGATAAATATCTTAACCGAGTGGGACTTAACAGTCTTTATATTTCAATATGACATTCAATGAATGTTGATTGTTTTCTTGTTGACCCCATAGTGAATGTCTGGTCAAGGGAGAACTATTAGTGATAAATCCTCTAACCAAGTCACACCTCATAGTGTGTTTTATAACCTTTAACAAGGTTGGCTCTTAACCGAGCTCACTTCAGAAGAGTGAATTATTTTGGGTGATGCAGGAGCATCTTGGGTCTTTGAGTAATCTTGCATCAACCAAAAATATTTCTTATTTTCTATTTTTTTCTTTATAATTGTTGCATTTTTTGGTTTCATGGTGTTCGAATCTTACATGATGTTGAAGACCTATTTTGGAACCTTCTCCTATGAGCACATAAATATTGGATGGACTGTTTCAAAGTCACAACTGTTTTCCTTGACGTCGGAGCTGTATTTTCCTCCAGTTTTGGTGCTGATTGCGCATGGTTGCGATGTTGATCCTTAAGGAATCAAAATTTGTGCTCTTATGGAATCCAAGAGGATCTAAATTAATATCATATCCTAAGGGCACAAGTCCTAATTCATTATGAGTAAAAATTTATGACCATTTTTCTCGGGGACCTATTTTCTGCCAGTTTACACGCGAAACATGCAATGTTTCTTCTTGCGCAGTTCCATGTGAAGAAATGGGGCCTTGCATAGTTAATGGAATTTTCTTGGGTCATGTGTGGACCTAAATGTAAAGGTGCATCAATTTGTGATCACTCTTTCATTAGTTTTGATTTAAATCTTTCAGACTGGACCTATAATGCAATTAAATGCCTGACTAGCCGACTTGTGGCTTAGCTGGCTATATAAGGAGTCTAGATTGATGTAGTAGGGAAATAAAGAGGTAGATATAGATAGTATTATCAAGATACATCATTGGAGACAAATATAGGATGCGAATTGAGCTTCTGATTTCATAATTTTCATTGTAGAAGGCCGAAACTCGGAATGCCTCACAGTCGGGCATGTTGAAAGAAATAATATAAATTCTCTGTTGTTGCTGCCAATTTATTGCCTCATATCCATTGTATTTTCATATCTTTCAATAATATTATATTTCTTCCATTGTGTAACTCTAAGAAGGGCTTGCTGTTGATTCAAGTGGAGTCAATTCTACTTGATTCTGCTTGTATCTACCCTACCCCTGTGTCAAGTGGTATCAGAGTTCTTTCTTTCTTGTGGATTGGATCATGGAGAACCTTATTGGATTGGTTTTAGGGTGGAAGACCTAGGATCTGACCTATAACTTATAGAAGGTTACGATCTTGCTAATGCTATCATGGATATGTTAAGGCAGATTGCAACTAGGCTTGAAGCTGTAGAGACAACCCAAAGAAGAGGAGCACATCTTGAAGATGTTAGTGATGAAGAAGAAGAAGCAACACCTAATCCTGAACTTGAAGTTGAACAAGATTAAGAAAGAATTTTGAGAGTTTTGTCTAAGGCTAACTCCAGACCTACAGTTGAAGTTGCTCACTATGATGGAAGACTTGAGACTGGTACACTTTTGGATTGGATCTTTGAGATGGATAAATACTTTGAGTATGAAGGTACTCCTGATAATAAGAAGGTTAAGGTAGTAGTCACAAAGTTGAAAGGTCATGCATCTCTTTGGTGGGATCATTTGCAAAATGAGAGATAGAAGAGAGGAAAAGAAAAGATCAAGACATGGATGAAGATGCTTGGAAAGATGAAGAAGAAGTTTCTTCTAGCTAACTACCAAGTTAGTTTGATGAGAAAAATGAAAAATATGAGAGAAAAGGACATGAGTGTGAAAGAATATACTGAGGGATTTTACAAATTGGATATCAGATCTGGACATGTGGATGATGAAGTTGAGAAAGTGGCTAGATACCTGAATGGTTTGAGGACATCTATTCAAGATGAGATCAGTTATGTTAAAATAGAAAGTGTGGAAGAAGCATACCAATTTTCTTTGAAGGTAGAAGAAATATTAACAAAAAGACATGAACAAAGACAAAGAGGAAGAGGTGGCAGATTTCAGAGAAGTAGAGGCAGATCTTATGGAGAAAGTAGTAGATCTGATAATGCACTGCAAGATAAAGGATTGGAAGATGACCCTACTAGTAAAATAGGTAATTACTCTAGAGGTAGCTATACTAATTACTCTAGGAATAAAAATAATGGGAAAAGAGAAGATAAATCTTGGTTTAAAGCTACTTGTTACAAATGTGGTGAAGAAGGACATAGAGATTTTGAATGTACTAACTCTGGAAAGAAGACTGGAGGTAATGGTAGAAACAATTTGGCTTGTGAAGAAGTTGAGGAAGTGTCTAATGAACCTGAACATGGTGAGAAATTGATGCTAAGAAGGATCTTGTGGAATGAAGAAGTTGATGAGGAACCTATTTTGAGGAAAAGTTTGTTCAGATGCAGATGTAAAATCACTGATAAATGTTGCAAGGTAATCATTGATAGTGGAAATTTTGATAATTTGGCATCTGAAGAGCTGGTTAACAAATTGTAGTTGTAGAGATTGAAACATCCTAAGCCTTAAAATATTGCTTGGATCTAGAAGGAGCATAAACTACTTGTAAGTGAACAATGCCTTGTTAAGTTCAAAATTGGGAATTATCATGATGAAGTCTTGTGTGATATTATGCCCATTGATTGTTGTCATATTCTTCTGGGTAGACCTTGGCAGTATGATAGGAAAGCTTTGCATGATGGTAGATTGGATCAATATACTATTTTGATGGATGGAAAGAAACAAGTATTGTTTCCTTTGATAGAGAAGTTTGATGAAAGTCACTGTACCACAGTCAGAGTATGCTTGGTTGATGGTAAAAAGTTTGCAAGAGAAATGAAAGAACAAAATGTTTTCTTTGCTTTAATTCCAAGAAAGATTGAGAAACAAGATGAGTTAGAACATGCACCTGAGGTTAAACCTTTTTTGACTGAATTTTATGACATCATTTTTGATAATGTACCTGATGGTTTACCGCCTATGAGAAGTATAAGTCACTGTATAGATTTGATACCTAGAGCTAGTTTTCCTAATAAAGCACCACATAGGTTGACACCTAATGAAAAGACTGAGCTGAATAGACAAGTGCAAGAATTGCTTGAGAGAGGTTTGATTAGGGAAATTTTGAGTCCTTGTGCAGTACCTGTTGTATTAGCACCTAAAAAGAATGGAGAATGGAGAATGTGCACTGATTCTAGAGCTATAAACAAGATAACAGTAAAGTACATATTTCCTTTGCCTAGGATGGATGACATAATGGATAGTTTGAGTGGAGAAAAGTATTTCATATCATCTTGAGCATATCATCTTGAGGAAGAACATGTTGAGCATATCAAACAAGTATTGCAGAGATTGAAGGAAGCAAAGTTGTTGATTAATTTGAAGAAATGTTCATTTATGAAAGAGGAGATTGTGTACCTTGGTTTTGTAATTTCAGCTGATGGATTGAAGATGGATCCTGAGAAAGTGAGAGCTATACTTGAGTGGACTGATTATTTCATTCAAGAAGACATGTTGTTTAAAGGAGTTCAGTTGTGCATACCTAGAGGATCTATGAGAGAGAACATAATGAAGGAGAAACATAGTGGTGGACTTGTTGGACATTTTGGGATTGATAAGACTATGAATTTGATTTCATAAAGATACTTTTAGCCACAGATTTATAGAGATGTACAGAGAATGGTTAGAGGTTGCAGAATTTGCCAAACAACGAAAGGAACTAGTTAGAATTTGGGATTGTATACACCTTTTCCTATACCTAATAGACCTTGGGAAGATGTGAGTATGGATTGTGTTCTTGGATTTCCTAGAACTCAGAGAGGTAATGATTCTATTTTTGCAGTAGTTGATAGATTTTCTAAGATAGCTCATTTCATACCTTGTAAGAAGACATCTGATACATTGCATGTAGCTGAATTATTCTTCAAGGAAGTGGTAAGATTGCATGGTTTGACTAAATCTATTGTTTCAAATAGAGATACAAAGTTTACTGGTTACTTTTGGAGAACACTTTGGAAAAAGATGAATATAGAATTGAATTTTAGTTCTACATTTCACCCTCAGATAGATGTATAGACTAAAGTTGTGAATAGAAGTTTGGGAAACTTGTTGAGATGTTTAGTTGGAGATAAGCCTGCTAATTGGGATTTAGTTTTGGCACAAACAGATTTTGCATATAATAATTTTGTGAATAGAAGCACTAAGAGGACACCATTTGAGATTGTTACTAGATTTAATCCTAAGGGAACCATAGAGTTGAGAGATTTACCTAATGAGACAAGAAGAAGTGTTGAAGCTGATGATTTTGCAGTATTCATGAGAACTTTACATGATGAAGTCAAAAATAATTTGGAGGAAAGTAATCTAAAATATAAATAGAGAGCATACAAGAGAAGCAGACATAAATATTTTGAAGTTGGAGATGAGATTATGATTCCGTTAGAATAACTGGGAGGGGGGTGAATTAGCTAATCACTATCCCAATACAAAATGTATAATCCAAAAACAAATACTTCAATTTCTACTGCTCGGTAACTTAAAATACTTTTACTGTCTATGCATTTACCGATTATCAGTCTAAAAATTATAGTAGTTACCGATCAAATTAAATATGCAATATGTAAATATGACATCAAAACAAACATCACAATCAACACATAACACAAGAGATTTAACTTGGAAACCCTATGAAGGGAAAAACCACCTGGGACTGGCAACCCAAAATATTCACTCTTTTGAAGTGAGGTTGGTGAAGACCCAACCCTGTTAAAGGTTACAAACACACTATTAGTTGTGACCTTGTTAGAGGATTTAAGACCAACTGTTATCGTCCAACCAGCAGTCACTCTAGGGTTGACAAGATAACAATGTTCATTCTATGAATGATACATAATAAGACTTTCTTAGTCCAGTTGATTAAGAGATTTGATTGTGCACAATGGTTAAATATGTAACAGTAGGTGATTTGACTTAATACAACTTCAATTGAAAATTACAGATCAATGTTCAACTCATACAAATCTTTCTGATCAATAAATCAATTCTATTTCAAATACTGTTCAACTTACTGTCTATTGGTAATCACTCTTTGTCACTCGGTAATGCTTTACAGTAGGGTTCTCCTTAACCAGTATGATCAGAATGCATGAAAACTTGTTCACATGATGATTCTGTAGTTTCCTTCTCTTCCAACATCACACTCATTGTGACATCTTCAGTCTCTTATATAGACATGTAAACCATTTTCTTCTGCTCCATCATATTTTGCCGCTTAATCATCTCCATTGATTTTGCCTCTTAAACATACCTCGGTACTTATGTCAATAACACATTTGATTCTCATCTTTTAGATATTTCTTGAATTTTGTCAGTCGTCGATCTGTGTAACAAACATTATCTGTTACCTTGAAATCATACACTTGCCATCTCATCAATCTTATCTACTAAACTAATCATTTAGTTCATTCTATTATTCTCAGTTAACAAAGAAATGCATCGGTGAACACAAGCTTGGTTTACACTGTGCTCAGTATACACTACACTCCGTTGGTGTATACTGAAATGCTTCATCAACTGACAACACTGCTTTGTGTCTTTGAGCTCTTTTCCTCATCATAGATGAATGAGACATAATCAAGTCAATAACATCAAGTCATAAACTCATCAACAAGTTACTCAATGTATTCCTTAGCCTCATCTATCATATCCATCTTCCTCATGTAGATATTTCTATTCTTCATCTCTTTCACTCTTTCTCCACAGATGTATCGGTATAGTAACTTACAAGATAAGTGTTGTCAAACTTAGTTGACATCAATGACAACATAATACTAATTTAATCATATTACATATCTAATCAATCTACTCGGTGATCTCAAATCACATATTCTTCAATTAGGTTCTAAATCAGTTGTAGTTGATCAATCTCTCCCTTTGGCATTGATGGAAACTCAAGAAATATCAAATATACCATACACATACCAAACATGTATTCTACAACTTTGTGAAAAAATGTTGTGCAAGCTCTCCCTAGCTTAATATGTTTAATCACTACGTTACTCAACAACATTTACAAATTACAGCTTTGTTAATGTATAAATATGATCTTTTTAGCTCTCAAATTCCTTCTTATGTTCTCAGTAACTGATCTTCAATGCTCTCCCTTTCTTCAATTTGTCTCTCCCTCAAATAGTTCTCATCAGTGCATACTATTTCATATATTATTTATCTCTCCTTTTGACAATAATGCCAAAGAAACAAATAAAAAAATAGCTCTTCAGTAGCCAAGTAACTCTCTGTTGTCCCATGCATACTCTGTATCTCTATATACTGATATGCCAATCTATTCCAGTACCTTTCACAGCTTTAGACATGATCCAAAGTGTAAACTATTCTACATCAACATGTATGATCTTCTGATAAGATTAGGCTGATGCAACATCTGAATCACCTTAGTGATCGGTAGACAAGGGACGGACCCCAAGTCTAGTCCACAAATACTCAAATGTGTCCTTTAGTAGAGCTTTTGTAAATATATCTGCAAGTTGTTCTTTTGATGTAACAAACTCTACCTTAATTTTCTTCTCCTGTACTTGTTCTCTCAAGTAGTGATACTTTATTGATAAATGCTTTGTTTTAGAGTGCATCACTGGATTCTTTGAAATGTTTATTGCACTGGTGTTATCATAGTATATAATCACCGGCTCAGTGATTATCTCATTCATACCTTCCAGAACTTATTTGATATATGAAATGTTTGAACAATTTGTAGGAGCAGCAACATACTCTGCTTCGGCTATAGACTGAGAAATGCAAGCCTGCTTCTTACTTGTCTAGGTAACAAGTCTTTCACCAAAGAAGAATGCTCCTCCAATGGTGCTTTTTCTGTCATCCACATTTCCAGCCCAATCAGCGTCGGTATAGATTCTGAGTTCAAACTTTCTTTCCTTAGGATACGACAATCCATAGTCCTCTATTTTCTTCAGGTATCTTAAGATTCTTTTAGTAGCAATCATGTGTGATTCTCTAGGATTAGAAAAAAATCTAGCAACTATTCCCACAACATGTGCTATGTTTGGTCTACTATGAACTGCATACATTAGCTTACCAATCATTGATCGGTATGGTGTCTAGTTTACCTCTATAGTTTCATCTTCCTTAGTCAGTTTACAACTAGTAGTCATTGGTGTTCCCATAGGTTTAGCATCTTCCATGACAAATGTTTTCAATACCTCTTTTATGTATTTAGACTGTGTGATGAATATCCCATCACTCTGCTGAATCACTTGTAGTCCAAGAAAGAACTTAATCTCTCCGAACATAGACATTTCAAATTCATTCCTCATATCATCAGCAAAGGCTTTACATATTTGATCTTGACCTCCAAATATGATATCATCCACAAATATCTCAGCAATAAGAATTGTATCATCAGTATCTCCTTTCATATACAGATTGCTATTCTCACTTGTTCTTAGAAATCCTATACTTAACAAATAAGTATGCAACCTCTCATACCAGGATCTCGGTGCTTGCTACAAACCATATAAAGCTTTATGTAATCTACATACCATATCTTTCTTTTCTGGATCAACAAACCCTTCAGGTTGTTCTATGTAGACTTCTTCTTCAAGTATTCCATTCAGAAACACTGACTTGACATCCATTTGATATACTTTGAATTTCTTGTGTAGCATATGCTAGTAGCATTTCAAATCCTTCCAATCTAGCAATAGGTGCAAAATTTTCACCATGGTCTATGCCTTCCTCATGTGCATATCCTTTGCATACCAATCTAGCTTTATTTCTGGTGACTTCTCCATTCTCATTATGCTTGTTCCTGAATATCCACTTAGTACTGATAATATTCTTATCTTTAGGTTGGGGTACTAAGGTCCAAGTTTTTTTCTTCTCTATTTTTTCTATTTATTCCTTCATTGCATTAACCCATTCATCATTCTCTAATGCAACTTTTACATTTTTCAGCTCATAATCACAAACTAGACATGTACCTTGTCTTGCTTTGCTCTTTGTTTGCATGCCAGCTTTCTTGTCTCCAATGATTTTTGATTCAAGATGGTGTCTTCTAACAAAAATCACTAGTATCCTATCTCTCCTTTCCTATTCATCCTGTGGAGGTTCATTTTCTTGCTCGGTATGGTCATCCTTCTCCACGGTTTCTCTTTCCTATTATTTGGTATTGTTTTCCTGCTGACCAGTTATCACAGGCTAAGGATTTAGTAGATACTCTGGCTGTTCAAAGTAAGTGAATCTACCGTAGTCTTCTGGTTCCTTTGTACTTTCCTCTATGTTCTTTTCATCAAACTCATCAACATAGACGTTAGTGCTTTCAATCATCTTATTAGTAGTTTTATTTAGACACTTATATGCTTTGCTTTTACTAGAATATCCTAGAAATATCCCTTCATCACATTTTGAGTCAAATTTTCCATTTCTTTAATCTTTCAAAATAAAACATTTGCTTCCAAAAATTATGAAATAACTTACAGTAGGTTTGTGTCCAAACCACAACTCATAGGGTGTCTTATTGGTGTCCTTCTTCAGTTGAACTTGGTTAAGCACATAAACTGTTGTACTGATAGCTTCCCTCCAATATGTCTGAGCAACATTCTTTTGTAGCATCAATGTCCTAGCATAGTCAACTATTGACCTGTTCCTTCTTTCAGCAATGCCATTTTGCTGAGGTGTCCTCGGTGCAGAGACCTATCTTTTAATACCATGCTCAGTACATAAATTAGTAAATTCATCAGAGATAAATTCACCTCCTCTATTAGATCTTAGGCATTTCAATTCCTTACCAGTCTCTTTTTCTACCTTAGCTTTATACCACTTAAACATCTTAAATGCTTCATATTTTTCTTTTAAGAACATAACAGTCATCAATCTAGTATAGTCATCAACAAAAAGAATAAAGTACCTATCATCATAATAACTTTGAGTTCTCATAGGACCACATACGTCGGTATGAACCAAATCAAGTATCTTCTTTGTTAAGTAATCCTTACTGTTGAAACTAGATTTTGTCATCTTACCTTCCTGGCATTCATGACACATAACATGATCTAGTTTTGACAAGTTAGGCAGCCCTCTAACTCTTTTCCTTTTACTAATCTTAATCATGTTATCAAAGTTTAGATGGCATAACCTTTTATGCCACAACCAAGCATCTTCATTTTTCATCATCAAGAAAGAAGACTCATCAGTATCAAGATAAAATAGATTACCTCTTGATTGTGCTCTAGTTCCAACTAGTCTTCCTCCATCATCAAAGATTTTCACTTTCTTTCTCTCAAAAGCAACTCGGTGACCTAAATTATTCAACTATGCCACACTTAACAAGTTATAGTTCAGTCCATCTACCCAATAAGCATTATCACATTTTATCATATCATTTATATCCAAGGTTCCTTTACCTCTTACCATACAGGGTGTGTCGTTGCCCATCTTAACTGATCCTCCATTGTATTCTTCAAGTTGATCAAACTTCTCATCCCCAGTCATGTGATGTGTATAGCCACTGTCTATGATCCATGTATTATTTTTGTTAACTTTAGAGATCAGTGTTGTTTCCTCATGGTTTCCTTCTTCTTCCTTCGAGTCATCTTTCATAGAAACAAATACAACTTCTACATCATAATCAGAATTAGATTTAGATTCATTATCTTCAGCTATGAAACTTACCTTTTTCCCTTTGTCATTGTTGTCTCAGTTATCTCTATTGTGTTGGTAGCCTCTATTGAATCTTCTCCCATAGCTTCCTTTAGATCGGTCTTTGGTTCTATCATCATCTTTCTTATGTGGACATCTAGCAATGATGTGGCCAACCTCTTTATAGTTAAAGCATGCCAAAGGTAGCTTACCTCTATACCTTCCTTTACCTTTGGGTAATCTTTTGGCCATAAGAGCTTCAAGTTCATCAAGCTCATCATCGGTATTACTGTCACTATAATTTTTATTATTCCTGCTAGACTTACTAATCTTCAGAGAAGACATGAAAGCAAACTCAACAGATGGTACAAAACTGGTATCAAAGTTATTTAACTCAAAGGTTGTAAGTTTACCAATCAGATTGTCAAGTGTAAGTACATTGGCAAATGCAGACCTTGTCTCATGAATAGTAGATATTCTGATTGCGTAAACCTGTAATAAGGTTCTAAGTACTTTTCTTACAACTATTTCTTCACTAATGACTCCATCAGATGCTCTAATAGCATGTACTACCTCTTCAGTCTATTTTTATATTGCACAATATTCTCACCTTCTTTCATCTTCATATCATCAAAGCTGCCCCCTTAGGCTCTCTGCTCTAGCTCTTTTAACATACACATCTCCACTGTAAACTTGAGAAAGTTTATCCCACATGGTTTTTTCAGTAGTGCAACTTTTGATATCTTTGAATTTAGCATTGGTGTAGGCAACAAGTTCCATCATAGTAACATTGTGTTGATGCCTTTCTTTTAGTTGATCAAGTGTTAGGGGACCTGGTGTCGGTTCTATATAACCATTCTCCATCAATTATAGTGATGCATTCCCAATTCCAGATATGTACAACTTCATCTGGCTCTGCCATACTATGAAGTTCTCTTTGTTCAGCTTTGGCACTTCCCTCTTATACATTTTGAGATCTTTTTACTGAAGTCCTTAAAACTTTGTTCAAAGTAACCAACACTCTGATATGAATTGTTAGAATAACTGAGAGGGGGGTGAATCAGTTAATCACTGTCCCAATACAAAATGTATAATCCAAAAATAAATACTTCAATTTTTGCTGCTAGGTAACTTAAAATACTTTTACTGTCTATGCATTTACCGATTATCAGTCTAAAACTTATAGCAGTTACCGATCAAATCAAATATGAAATATGTAAATATGACATCAAAACAAACATCACAATCAACACGTAACACAAGAGATTTAATGTGGAAACCCTGTGAAGGGAAAAACCACCCGGGACCGACAATCCAAAATATTCACTCTTCTGAAGTGAGGTCGGTGAAGACCCAACCCTATTAAAGGTTACAAACACACTATTAGGTGTGACCTTGTTAGAGGATTTAAGACCAACCGTTATCGTCCAACCAGCAGTCACTCTGTGGTTGACAGGATAGAAATGTTCATTCTATGAATGATACATAATAAGACTTTCTTAGTCCACTTAGTTATGATATTTGACTATGCACAATGGTTAAATATGTAACAGTAGGTGATCTGACTTAATACAACTTCAATTGCAAATTACAAATCAATGTTCAGCTCATACAAATCTTTCTGATCAATAAATCAATTCTATTTCAAATACTGTTCAACTTATTATCGGTCAGTAATCACTCTCTATCATGTGGTAATGCTCTACAGTAGGGTTCTCCTTAACCAGTATGATCATAATGCATGAAAACTTGTTCACGCGATGATTCTGTAGTTTCCTTCTCTTTTGGCATCACACTCATTGTGACATCTTCAGTCTCTTATATAGACATGTAAACCATTTTCTTCTGCTCCATCAGATTTTTCCACTTAATCATCTCCATTGATTTTTCCTCTTAAACATACCTTGGCACTTGTGCCAATAAAATGTTTTATTCTCATCCTTTAGATCTTTCCTAAATTTTTCCAGCCATTGATCTATGTAACAAACATTATCTGTTACCTCAAAATGATACACTTGCCAGCTGATCAATCTTATCGGCTAAACTAATCATTTAGTTCATTATGTTCTTCTTGGTTAACAAAGAAATGCATCGGTGAACACAAGCTCAGTTTACACTGTGCTTGGTATACACTACACTTGGTCAGTGTTTACTGAAATGCTTCATCAACCAACAACACTGCTTTTTGTCTTTGAGCTCTTTTCCTCATCATAGATGAATGAAACATAATCAAGTCAATAACATGAAGTCATAGACTCATCAACAAGTTACTTAATGTATTCCTTAGCCTCATTTGTCATATCCATCTTCCTCATGTAGATATTTCTATTCTTCATCTCTTTCACTCCTTCTCCACAAATGTATCGGTATAGTAACTTACAAGATAAGTGATGTCAAACTTATTTGACATCAATGACAACATAATACTGATTTAATCATATTACATATCTAATCAATTTGCTTGGTGATCTCAAATCATAGATTCTTCAATCAGGTTCTAAATCAGTTGTAGTTCATTAGATTCATTTGAAGAAGAATAGATTTCTAGTTGGTACCTACAACAAGATAAAAATGAAGAAGTTTGGACCTTCTAAGATTCTGAAGAAGTATGACAGTGGAAATTCTTATCAAGTAGAATTACCAGAGGACATGGATATATCACCTATATTCAACATTGCTGATATCTTTGAGTGCTTTGAATCAAATGATGAGATAGAAGATGATTTGGATTATCCTAAGAAGGACAGAGACAACATTGAGAAGATTTTGAATAGCAGAGTGAGCAAGAGTACAAGAGGAAAAAACTACATGGAATACCTAGTTCAGTGGAAAAATAAGCTAGTTGAAGATAGTTCATGGATTACACAAGCTGAGTTGGATCTTTATGATTTAGGTCAAAATATGAGCATTGCTTGATGTGGATATTAGTTCTTTATTTACCCCAGGTCTCTAATGTAGGAGCATCTTGGGTCTTTGAGTAATCTTGCATCAACCAAAAATATTTCCTATTTTCTGTTATTTTCTTTATAATTGTTGAATTTGTTGGTTTCATGGTGTGAAAATCTTACATGATGTTGAGCACCTATTTTGGAACCTTCTCCTATGAGCACATAAATATTGGATGGACTGTTTCAAAGTTATAGCTGTTTTCCTTGCCGTTTGAGTCATATTTTCCTATAATTTTGGTGTTGATTACATGTAGTGGTGACATTGATCCTTAAGGAATCAACCTTTTCTCTCTTATGGACCTCAAGAGGACCTAAATTAATATCATCTCCTAAGGGAGAAAGTCCTAATTCATTATGAGTAAAAAGTTATGACCATTTTTCTCGGGGACCTATTTTCTGCTAGTTTACACGTGAAACATGGAGTGTTTCTTCTTGGCAGTTCTGTGTGATGAAATGGGGCCTTGCATAGTTAAGGGAATGTTCTTGGGTCATTTTTAGACCTAAATGTAAAGGATCATCAATTGGTGATCACTCTTTCATTAGTTTTGATTTAAATCTTCTAGACTGGACCTATAATGCAATTAAATGCCTGACTGGCTGACTTGTGGCTTAACTGGCTATATAAGGAGTCTAGATTGATGTAGTAGGGAAATAAAGAGGTAGATATAGGAAGGATTATCAAGATACATCATTGGAGACAAAGATAGGATGTGAATTGAGATTCTAATTTCATAATTTTCATTGTATAAGGCCGAAACCCGGAAGGCCTCACAGCCGAACATGTTGAAAGAAATAATATAAATTCCCTATTTTTGCTACTAGTTGATTGCCTCATATCCATTGTGTTTTCATTTCTTTCAATAATATTATATTGCTTCCATTATGTAACTCTAAGCAGGGCTTGCTGTTGATTCAAGTGGAGTCAATTCTGCTTGATTCTGCTTGTATCTACTCTGCCCCTGCGTCATTGGGTTACCAATCCCAAGTGGTTTTTCCCTTAACAGGGTTTCCATGTTAAAAATAAAAGTGTTATATGTGCATGTATGTGTTGAATTTTTGTTTTACTTTACATATTACTATAATTGGATTGATCGGTAAACACAATATTTAATTTACTAGTAATCGGTAGATGAAGAGAAAGAAACAATTGATATATTACCAAGTTGATTAATTGATTTGAAAGTTTTTTTATATACATTTGGGAGTGTTTGGGACTGTAGGATAACTAGACTTAAGTGATTCACCCCCCTCTTAGTTATCTAACAATTGGTATCAGAGCATAGAGTGCTTGAAGGAAAAGTTTGAAGGACTTAAGTGAAAGATTACAAGATGTATAAGAGAGAGGTGCCAAAGATGAACAAAGAGAAATTATTGACATGGAAAAGCAGAATGAAATTATAACTATTAGGAATAGGCAAGTCTACAACACACTACTTGAAAAATGAATTAATCTTACCCTTTGGACTTTTGACTGTTGATCAGATGAGAGAAGAAAATACCACAATGCTATGATGGTAGAGCTTGGTTATTCCTTATCACATGCCGAATTTGAATATGTTAAGACATGTACAACTACTAAATAGATCTAGGACAAGCTTACACTAGCTCATGGAGGAGATGTGAATGTGCTAAGGGCTAAAGCTAAAAGTCTTAGAGGAAAGTTTGATGACATGAAAATGAAAGAAAGAGAGAACATATCCCAGTACAGTAACCAAGTTAAGGAGGTTGTGAATGCTATCCGAGGAGTAGATGGAATTATTGATGAAGACACTATTGTAAGTAAAACTATTAGAACCTTGTTACCTACTTATGCTATTAGAGTCTTTGCAATTCATGAAATGAGAGAAGCTCCTGGTAATAATGTTACACTTGATACTCTAATCGGTAGACTGACTGCATTTGAGTTGAACAACTTTGATAATAGTATTGTTCCTACTATTGAGTCTGCATTTATGTCATCTTTGAAAATTGGTAAATCAAGAAGAAAACATAGGATACGAAATGAAAGTGATAGTGAAAGTGAAGAGGATGAACTTGATGAACTTGAAACACTAATGTCTAGAATAATTCAAAAAGTTAAAGAAAGATATAGAGGAAAACTACCTTTGGTATGCTTTAAATGTAAAGAGATTACCCATATTATTGCTAGATATCTTAACAGGAAAGAACATGAGAAAACAAATGAAAGATCTGAATAAAGGTGAAATGGATTCACCTTTATGGGTAGGGTAATTATGTGTCTATGGGTTTGAATAGTGATAGATAAGGTAATGTGATATGCAAAGGGAGAATATAGGACCTATCCTTAATCCAAATTCCCAAAAGGAGAGATCCAAATGGATTAATCACAAAGAAGTGATCAATGCACAATTGAATCAAATAATGGAGAACATGAAGAAAGGAGAAAATCCTATAATCTACTATAGAAAGTATGTACTTGAAATCTTAAATGAATAAGAGGCAAATACTAACCTCAAAATAGGGTAAATTTGGAAAATGCCAATTTATGATGTCTGTGCACAATTTTAGGAAATTCTACAACCTACTCCTTACTAGAAATGTCGAGATAGAGAAAATCCATAAAAATTTAGTCCTTCTCAGGTCAAGTCATCTTTGACCTAGATAGTGGGGCAAGGTCTTACCCCAGGGTAGGATCCTACCCCTCACTGAAGATTGTCTCCAATGGAAATTTTGTTCGCGGATCTTGGAAGTTCGCCGAAAAGGGTATCCAGATCTGCACTTCAATTCACTGTCTTGTACCTGTACCTGCAAGAAAAATGGTTTTTTTGTTGTTTGGATCAGGGGTTTGCCTTGGTCAAACCCCAATTTAGGAATTAACCTTGAAATTGAATTGAAATTATAATATGCATAAACAAAGTAAATGGAATTATTCACCTTTCTTATGTTGAAGTCCTTGTAGGGGATTCAAATCCTTGAATCCACAAGTAGGGATTCTCCAAATGAATGTAGAGGTATGTAGGATGTCTCAAATAAATGACATTATATCTTCAACACCAATCTTGAATGTATCTTTGCATAGGAATAGGCTTGGATGAATTTTGATGGAGAAATCTTCAAGGGGGCTCCAAAGAGATTGAATCCTTCAATAGCTAACAATGGATCTCCTTGATGAATGCTTGAATGGATGAATACTTGAATGCTTGGCTTGAGGATGAATGAATGCTTGCTTTCTTTCCTTCTCCTTCTTGCTTACTTTCACTTGAGAGCTTGAGAGATTATAAGATGAGATATCAAAATGAGAGAGGAAGGCCTCCTTTTATAGTTATCTAGGGCACAAACTTCTAGAGAAGGCCAATATTGGAAAATTAAATCCCAATTAATCTTAAGCCCTAGAAATGGACATATATTAAATGCAATTTAAGGATTTACCATTCCAAAACCCGAAACAACTGACCCAAAAGCAAGAAAATAATTTTTTTTGAAACCCGACATCCTGAAACTTTCAGAATTTGAAAATTTGACTTGGGGTCAGGGATGAGGTAGTCTTTTCCTAGGTTGGGGATAAGGTCATCCCTAACCTAGGTTAGGGACTAGATCTTGCTTGACCCTTCAAGTCATCCTTGACCTAGAAAGTCAAGATCTTTAGATTCTCAGAGAAAGTTGCCAGAAATGAGGTTGGAAATAGGGAGAGAGAAGCAGAATAGGGGGGAAACATCCAAATCCATGCAAAGACCCAATCAAGGAACTTGAAATGACCACATACCACTTACTCGAAGGGCTAAATGCTCTTAAAATGGAAGTGCTTCCATTTGAAGATGATACTTTAAGCCCCCACTTTAGCAAGAGTATGGACTCGATGCAAACTCTTGGTAAAGGAGATCATAATGACAAGATAATCTTATCATAATCAAAGGGACAAAGGAAACCTCAAGCCCCTAGGGACTCAAGTCTTCATCAACTCCAAGATCACAATAAGAGAAACATCTCTAGAGAGAGAGAGAGAGAGAGAGAGAGAGAGAGAGAGATTATCTCTCCCAATGAGAACTTATGTCCCATTGTGAACCACACAAGGAAACAATGCTACTAGAAAGATGGAATTGAATCACCTAGTGAATGTGGCTACTCACTAGTCAACCCATCAAGGATTCACCCTTAGGAATATTCTATTCCATAAGAGTAAAACCAAAAAGAAAAAGAGATCCAGTTTTAAGGACACCTCTGACCTTAAGGGATCAAAAATTTGAAATTGGAGGGGACAAGAGATCCTAAAATATAAATTCATGCTTTAAGGATTAGTCACTAATCCAGAAAGTGAGAAAAGTATCTCAAAAAATAATGTGTATTGAAAAGTGTGTGTATGCAATAGGTGAGCAGAGCATATGCCCCCATGTTAAAGTCATTGCTAACACTTTAACAAGAGCAATGGCTTTAACAGAAATATAACAAAATCCACTGATTATGTTTCCACTACGAGATGCCCCCAAATGAAGACAAATCAAGGGAAATACCACATAAACATACATAGAACATAGAAGGGATCTACCTGCCTTGGGGTTAGTATGATCATAAGATAATATATATATATTATATTATTGCAAATGAATCGACATCATTCCCCAAAGAAAGTAGAACTAAAATCACAAAGGAGAAAAGATCACATAAGTGATATGAAGAGGAATCTTTTTGGACCATGCCCTAGAGACCAAAAAGAATCAGTGCTACCAAGTCACGGATCCAAGCAGATTACACAAGGAAACATTTACGAACAATAGCACAATTACAACATAGCATGAAACAACATATAGAAGAATAGAGATACATATAGAGGAATGGTACAACAGGTTAGATTCCTTTATCACCTTGCACCAACTAAGTAAAAAGGGTCGTATAAAAGAATCTAACAACATTTAGAAAACACATCATGGGAGAAGCACAATACAATAGGAAAACACACAACAAAGCTACCATAGGGGACAAGCTGATCAAGCGTTCTACCTACTCTCCCCATCTTGTTCTATATCATTCAGGGAAGGTGGGTAACTCACAAGAGGGACTATATCCAAAATAGTAGGAATGATAGCCAGTTCCAAACAAGGATCCTCTTGAGAATCATAGTGTTCGATACTAGGTGTAAGTGTCAATTGTGATGAAAGAATATTAGGTAAATTAATGTCAATGTCAATAGTCTCATATTCATTATTAACATCATCAAGAGTATCTTCTTAATCTAGATTAATCAAAATAGGATCTAAGATATGAATAGAATCATCATAACCATGCATCTTAACATCATTATTAGTAACAACATCATGCATAGGCTTATCAGAAGAAAGTAAAGAATTTTGAAGAATAGAATTACAAACTTTAGCTTGAGCATGACGCTTCTTACAATGTTCATTAGCAGATTGATTACATTTATCTTTACTTGAAATATGTTGAGAACTAGGAGGAACAATCACAAGTTCTTTAGGAAGATTAATAGGATTATCAATAGTCAGATGATCAATACTAGGAACTTGATTAACAGATGTAGAAGCCATGGATAAAGGTGGTATAAAAGGTGTAGGCAAAAGACCACGATTAAGATCTATCAGAGGTACACTTAATTCAAGAATCTTACAATGCTTATAAGCTTGATATGATGCAGTCAAGGTAGGTGGATCCAATGAATGACAGTCCAAACCTTGCAGCCAACAGAATTACACAGTGGATTACTCAACAATGCAACACAAATTAATTGTTTAACACTGATTTTCATTAACATGACCATTTGTAAGGCCTTCCAGGTTAGGGCCAATTACAATTAAAAAACAATTCTGGAAGATCCACAACCAGATCCAATATAATCTTAGCTAGTCTAGCTCTGAAGATAATCAGAAGTTGATGGAAACCCTAAGGCAGATCTAAAATTGAGCTTGCAAGCCTCCAAGCAATCTCCTTGTTCCCAAGTATGAAAACCCCTAGCTCTGCTACCATCAATTATTAGATTACAATTCAATCTGCAAGATCATCAAGGACTTTTCCACAACTTCACTCTCAAGCTTCACATCTGACAATCAGATCTTCCTTGTAGTCTAAGTTCTCCAAATATCCCAAATTTATCTCTAAACATCTACCCAAGCATCCTATAAATACTAGTCATCAGCCACAAGTCGGCAAAATGAAACCCTTAACTCCCCCAAAAAAATAATTAAATGCCATACAATTCAGCTTACAAATGTATACAAACATTTAATTTAGCATGTCGACCCATAATAATGGCTACCAATAATAAATGCACCAAGTCAGCTCAACAAATCACACAAAACTCTAGTTGGTAAGCAATAACTACTGAGCGACAGTAAAATAACCAAGCATGCCAGGCATCGCCGAGCATCAGTTTCGACCGAGCACCACAAGCATGACCAAGTAACACTTCACCGAGTGCCAGAGACTACCAAGTTCCTTTAGTGACTGAGCTTCCTTCAATGACTGAGACCATCGGTCAAGGCTACAACTGAGTAACACTGGCCAAAATAAAAACACTCCATACAATTTCACCAAGGACACATAATGCCCCTATCTTAACCTTGGATGCCCTTGCATCAGACACCCTAGGTTCCAAAAGATGTTCATATGTGAGAAGAACATCTTTCAGGAATCAACACATAAATCCTGAACTAGTTCTTCACATACAAGTCCTCCACCTTTTCTGCTTGCAAATTCTTCCACTTCAGTTTCCTCTGCGTCTTCAAGTCTTTTCTTGACAATGTATAGGTTGGTTCTCCATACTGATCATTCATTTTCTCTAGATCCACAATCTCAACTCGGCTACCAATACTCAGGCTTCTCCTACCGAGCGTTGTATCCAGCAAAGGCATTAATGAAAACTTCCTGTCATTCTTCTCAATAGTAAACATATTCCGGACACAGTCATAAATAGCTCTGCAATCATATTGCCAAGGTCTACTAAGCAATATATCACAACTATTCATCTTCACAATGTCACAAAGCACAAGATCCTTGTACTAGCCAATCTGCACATTAATGAAGCATTGTTCTCTAACTTCCAAAGCATGAACATCTTGTAACTAGCCAAGCCTATAAGGACAAGGATGTTTCATTCTACTAAAACCAAGTTTCTGAACCAGGTCCTCAGCAACAAGGTTATTAGTACTACCACTATCAACAATAACATCATAGAGTTTACCTTCAGTCTTGCATCGGGTCCTAACCAAGTTACTCCTCTGACAAGGTTCATCCTTTGTACCGAGCGATGTTTACCGAAGAAACAAGTTCTTTTATTCAAGTTCATTCTAAATGTTATCATTCATCATAGCAGTTCATCGGTCAACCTTCTTTTGTGTACACTCAAAAGAACAGTGTCATTCCTCTCCACAGTTATAGCAAGTACCCTTAAAGATAACTCTACTTGTCTTCTTCTTCAGTTCCACAAGTTTCTCTTCATCTTTTGCATCATTAGGTTTATCCTTCACCGAGTGATCAATCTTTTCTTTCCCTCAGGAATTACTAGTTTGTTTCCTCTTCAACTTATCTTCTGCCTTCAGAGCATATTGATAAGAATATTCAATAGAATCAATCTTTAGCATACCAAGCTCATCTTGAATATTGAATCCCAGACCATTCACATACCGAGCTACCTTTTCCTTACCAAGCTCTTGGTGTCTAGACCGAATAGTAAGTTTGTAGAACTCCTCGGTATAATCTTCAATAGACAAATCCTTCTGTTTCAGATTCTGCAACTTCTTAAACAAGTCAAGCTCATAGTCAGCCGGTATGAACTTAGCTTTCAACTTGGTCACCATCAATCTCCACCGATTGATCTTTGTTTCACCTTCATCTTCTTGGCCTCTTTGCAGTTCTTTGCACCAAAGAGTAGCATGTCCTTTTAACTTTGTTTGTGCTAATCTCACTTGAAGAGGATCTTCAATTTCTTCCAGCTCAAAGAAATCTTCAAGTTCACCAATCCAATCAATCAGATTGTCAGGTTTCAAAGTACCAAAGAAAGTGGAAACTTCCATTTGGTAATTACTAAACTGAGCAGTTCTGTCTTCACCAGATCTATTCCTCCAGTCATCACCACTAGATCTAGCAGTTTCAAATTCTTTAGTAGCTTCTTCATAGCCATCCTTAGTACCAACATTCTAAGGTATACCAACAAAAATTTTCATAATCTCAGCGACCATGTCATTCTTCATCAATTCCATTTGAGATCTTAAATCTGATTTCACCTTCTTTGTGATCTAGGATTCAATAGTATCACAAAGATCAAAAATAACTCTAGGGTCCAATCTTCTCAGAGGCATCCTTAAAGATAAGAGAAAACCCTCTGCAACAAACCCTCACCAACCACCTTGTGACAATTTCCAAGTTGCAACAAGTCAGATCTCGACCTGCAATCTTGAAAACAACTAGGGCACAATTTCACAAGTTTAGTGCTTTGAATCTACAATCTAGATTGCGCACAATCTTTTTGCTAACAAGATCAACTTTGTAAGATCATCCTTGCTAGGTCAACCTTCTACTTTAACAAGATCAACCCTCACTTTGATACCACTTGATGCAGTCAAGGTAGGTGGATCCAATGAAGGACAATCCAAACCTTGTAGCCAACATAATTACACAGTAGATTACTCAACAATGCAACACAGATTAATTGTTTAACACTGATTTTCATTAACATGCCCGATAGTAAGGCCTTCTAGGTTAGGGCCAATTACAATCAGAAAACAATTCTGCAAGATCTTGTAGATCTCTATAGTTTTGTTGACTATCAGTGACTCACACTTAGTCATATATCTAGGCAATGATGGTCGGTCATCACTATGACTAAGTCATTATGTAAAGGCTGAGCCATGTAATGTTTACTTACTGTGCAGTAGTTCTGCCGAGTAAACTTATGGTCGCTATGTATTGTAGTAGTATACCGAGTGTACTTCTACCAAGTCTTGTATACAATGATTACCGAGCACCAGAGTTATCAACACATGCTGAGTATAGTGAATGCCACGTATCAGAAACTATATTTGCCGAGTTAGCCAGAGAATGACATAAGAGTTTGTTTTGGCATAGTGATCGAGGTAAACAATTTTGGCCGACATCCATGTTTTGTATTTTATCTATTGAGATAATTACGAAGCTAATTACACATCTACTTGATGGAATATGGATGAAGTGACTGAGAGGGGGGGGGGGGTGAATCAGTCAACCATAAAACACTTAACAATTATTTCTTTCCAGATCCCTTAGGATATCTTAATGAATATTATCTGTTTAGCACTTGGTAAATAGATTGCAGTAACTTTGAAGATGTTGAAAGTATTAGTAAATTATCTTTTAGATATTCATCAGCACTTGTATATGATTAAGATAGCAATTAAGAACACAAGAGACACAAGATTTAACGTGAAAACCCAATATGGGAAAAACCACCAATGTATCTAGATACTGATTTTCACTTTTCTGAAGTGATGCCCGGTTAGAAGCCAACCTGGTAAAAGGTTACAAAACACACTGTTAGGTGTGACCTTGTTAGAGGATTTAATCACCCTACTAGGAGTGGCCTGGTAAGAGGTCTTGAGAACAATTCAATGGAATTGTCACCTTGTTAGAGGATTTACAATATGGTTGTTAAACCAACTCGGTTAAGAGATTTAAAATTCACTGTTACAATGATAAAAAGGTAACAATGAAAATGACCTGTATAATAATGCAACTACCTTGCTGATTTCAAATCTCTGTTCTGCATAAGTGTGATCCTTCCTAATCGAATATATCTCTGCTGCTCCTCAAGGATATCTGATCATCCTTCACAATTTCGCACACACCTTTCCTATCTTTCTTCTATATATCTTTTGCTATATTCATTTTTTTTTATTTTTCACATTTGACCTTTTATTTATATGATTTTAGATTTGTCAAATTGACATTACTTAGTATAACAGTCGGCTGAATTAAGCAAACTTTATTTGCAAAAATCCTTCAAGGGCCGACAGTGCTCGGTGACCATAACTTTCTACAATCTTTCAGAGACCGAGGGAACTCGGTAAACATTGACAATCCTTTTTCTTCAAAAATCGACTGAACTCGGTAGATGCTAACTTTTCTTCGATAACCGACTGAACTCAGTAGATGCTAACTTTCTTTGATAACCGACTGAACTCGGTAAGTGCTGATTTTTCTTTGATAACCGACTGAACTCGGTAAATGCTGATTTTTCTTTGATAACCGAGTGGACTCGGTAAGCACTAATTTTACTGCCTGGCAGACTGACTAAGCTCGGTAGGTACTAAATGCTGTGGACTATGACATTGTGTGACATCAAAGACAATACATAATTTGAGTAGCAATTTCCTTAAGACAATTGTTTCCAACAATCTCCCTCTTTGGCATTGATGGAAACACAATATGTCATAGCATAAGAAATTTGAAAGAATTAGCTTGGTTCAGATTCAAATCTCCCTCTGTCAGCAAACTTCCTGTTTCTTGAAAACTCTTCCTTCTGACTATTGAAAATTTCTTGAAGTAATAGCAAAGACATAGCAAACACTCCCTCTTTGACAACACATGCCAAAGACAATTCACATATTACCGGTGTAAACTAATGTACCTCAAGTACTGATTCATATGCAATGATTCCTTGAATATGCTGCATCAACTGGTTGATTTTCAATCATGTTCTAGTTGATGCATCACTAAAACTGTATTTAGTGAGCCTCGAATAGGGGAATGACCCCTAACTTACCTCTTAGATACACAAATGCATCCTTAGGTAATGGTTTGGTGAAAATGTCTGTAATCTGCTCTTTCGTATGAATATATTCTAATCTGATTTCCTTGTCCTGCACCAATTCTCTGACAAAGTGATATTTAATAGCAATGTGCTTGGTTTTGGAATGCATCACTGGATTCTTCGAAATGTTTATTGCACTAGTATTGTCACAAAATATAACAACTGGTTCTTTGATTTCAACCTTCATACCTTGTAATAACTATTTAAACCAAACAATATTTGAACAATTTACTGCAGCAGCAACATATTCTGCTTCAGCTGTGGATTGAGATGTGTAATTTTGCTTTTTACTGGTCCAGGATACCAGTCTTTTTCCAAGAAAAAATGCTCCACCACTTGTACTTTTTCTATCATCAATGTTCCCTGCCCAATCAGCATTAGTAAACACTTTTAAGTATAGATTGCCTCCAAATTTATACCACCAACCATATTCTTCAGTTCCTCTTAAGTATCTTAAGATTCTTTTGATTGCCATCATATGATTTTCCTTAGGTTTTGCTGAGAATCTAGCTACTATACCGACTGCTAAGGCAATATCAGGTCTTGTATGTACTACATACTACAATTTTCCTATCATAGATCAGTATAAGGTCTGATCTACATCTTTTGAATCATCATTTTTGGTAAGTTTCAGTCCAGTACACATGGGTGTACCAACTGGTTTTGAATCTTCCATACCAAACTTCTTAAGTATTTCCTTAATGTATTTAGATTGAGTAATGTATATACCATTCTTGCTTTGCTGAATTTGAAGACCAACAAAGAATTTTATTAAACCAAACATAGACATTTCAAATTCTTTGTTCATTTGCTCTAAAAATTATTTGCACTGATCCTCATTCCCTGTAAATATAGTATCATCTACAAATATTTCTGCCAATACAATTTTGTCATCCGGTCCTTCTTTAATATACAGATTGCTGTTATCATTGGCTCTTTTGAAATTAATTTGAATCAAATAGTTATGGAGTCTTTCATACCATGCTCTAGGATCTTGTTTCAAACCATACAATGCTTTGTGTAACCTGCAGACCATGTCCTTTTTATTTGGATCAACAAAACCTTTAGCTTGTTCAATGTAGACTTCTTCATCAAGAATTCCATTCAGAAATGCAGATTTTATATCCATCTGATATACCTTAAATCCTTTATGTGCTACATAGGCAAGTAGAGTTCTTACACCTTCTAATCTTGCAACAAGAGCAAAAGTTTCACCATAATCTATACCTTCTTCTTGAGAATAACCTTTACATACCAATCTAGCTTTGTTTCTAGATACTTGACCATCTTCATTCAGCTTATTCCTGAATACCCATTTTGTTCCAATTACATTCTTATCTTTAGGTCTAGGTACAAGAGTCCATGTTTTGTTCTTTTGTATTTGTTCTAATTCTTCATTCATTGCTTCAATCCAACTTTCATTTTTCAATGCATCTTTGATATTTCTAGGTTCAAAATCAGTAAGTAGACATGTACCTTTTAGCTTGCTTCTTGTCATAGTACCATCTGATTTGTTTCCAATGATTTGATCTGGTGTATGATTCCTTCTGACATATTTGGCTAGTATAGGTTCCTTTCTTTTTGAATGATTCATGTTGTTGTCTTCTAGGATCTCTTCTTCAGGTTGCTCAGGCTCGGTAGATATTTGCTCGGTAACTTTAGGTTGAGACTTGGTTTGTAATTTCTTCCTGTGACTCGGTTTGAACTTCTTCCTGTGACTCGGTAACTGTGCTTAGCTCGGTAGATATAGTTTCCTCATTGATAGTTGTGTCTGCCAATGTTTCAGGTTCAATGTAAATGAATCTTCTGTAGTTTTCAGGTTCCCTTTTGCTTTCTTCTTCAGTCTTTTCTGCAAACTCATCAAATTTTACATGTATACTTTCTATGACTTTGTGAGTAGACAAATTCAGACATTTGTATGCCTTACTTTTGCTAAAATATCCTAGGAATATTCCTTCATCACTTTTCACATCAAATTTATTTCTTCTAGATTCTTTTAGGATATAACACTTGCTACCAAATACTTTCATGTAACTTACATTGGGTTTATAGCCATACCATAATTCATAAGGAGTTTTGAATGTGTCTTTCTTCAATTGTACTCGGTTCAAGGTATGAACTGCAGTGCTGATAGCTTCCTTCCAGTACTTTATAGCAATGTTCTTTTCTATCATTAGAGTCCTTGCACAATCCATAATAGATCTATTTCTTCTTTTTGCTATTCCATTCTGCTCAGGAGTTCTAGGAGCTGATACCTGCCTTTTGATTCCTCTTTCAATGCAAAAGTTGTTAAAATCATGGAAGATGAATTCACCACCTCTGTCTGATCTTAAGCATTTTAATCTTTTCCCTGTTTCCTTTTCCACTCTTGCCAAGTACCATTTGAACTTTTCAAATGCTTCCGACTTTTCTCTTAAATACATAATAGTCATCATTCTAGAATAATCATCAATGAAAAGAATAAAGAATTTATCTCCAGTATAGCTTTGTATTCCAATAGGTCCACATAAATTAGTATGCACAATTTCCAAAATTTCTTTAGACTGATAGTTCTTACTCTTAAAACTAGTTTTACTCATTTTGCCAATCTGACAATTCTTACATAGACCAGTATCAGGTTTCTTCAAAGTAGGAATGCCTCTAACCTTCTTGAATTTGCTTATTTTTATCATGTTATCAAAATTCACATGACATAACCTTTTGTGCCATAGCCAACTTTCTTCAATTTGAGCAATAAAACATGAATATTCATTGAGATCAAGATAAAATAAATTACCTTTTGTTTGTTTGCCTGATCCAATGAGTTTTCCTTTTTCATCCAGCAGTCTTGCTTGACCATTCATGAATTCAACCTTCAAACCAGTGTTGATTAGCTATGCTACACTTAGAAGATTATGTTTTAGTCCTTCAACCCAATAAGCATTATCACATATGAGTTCTTTGGTTAATGAGATTCTTCCTTTTCCTTTTAAACAACAAGGTTCATTGTTTCCAAATCTTACATTGCCACTATCACAGTCTTCTAGGTATTCATATTTTGTCTTGTCACCAGTCATGTGGTGTGAACATCCAATGTCTATTATCCATATATCATCTTTGCTTATATGAGAAATAAGTGCCATCTTGTCTTCATCATCATCAGATTCATCTTTTATAGCAATAAAGACAATTTCTTCTTCACTATCATCAGAATCTTTAACTATAAAACATGTTTTCTTACCTTTATCCTTGAATGATTTGAAATTCTTTTTGCCATAGTACTTGTGACTTCTCTTCTCTTCCTTGACTTGCTTGTTTGGGCACCTAGCTGCAATATGTCCAATTTCTTCACATGAAAAATAGATTAAAGGAGTTTTACCTTTATATTTACCTTTCCCTTTAGAGTACTTCTTTGCAAGTAATGCTTCTACAATTTCAACATCACTATCGGAACTTTCTTCTGATACTTCTTCACTTTCTGACTGAACTTCTTTAATTTTCTTGTTCTTCCTTAGTGAAACCTTGGCCTCAAATGCTGACTCAATATTTTTGGAATTTGGAACATAGTTGTCATAGTTGTCTAATTCAAAGGCTGTCAATCTTCCAACTAAAGCATCCAAAGTTATATTGTGGTTTGTTTCACATCTTCTTTCTTGAATAGCTGATACTCTTATTGCATAGATAAGGAGTAATGATCTGAGTACCTTGCTTATAACAGTTTCATCAGAGATTGTTCCTCCAGAAGCTCTAATTGCACTTACACTTGCTTTGATCCTTTCAACATATTTTGCAATGTTTTCATCTTCTTTCATATTCATCTTGTCAAACTATCCTCTTAGGCTTTCTGCTTTGGCTCTTTTCACATTTGCATCACCACCATATATTTTCTTCAGATTGATCCACATTTCATATGCAGTAGTGCATTATTTAATATCATCAAATTCTTCATAGTTGAGAGCTGATGCAATGTCTATCATCATGGTATTGTGAGTCTTTTTCTCTGCAATGTCTTCAACAGTTAATGCGCCAGTAGGAACTATGTATTCTTCATCAATGTATTTGCATCCTGAATCACCAATGGAAGCCAGATGAAGTTGCATGAGACCTTGCCATGCTGAAAAGTTATCTCTGTTGAGCTTTGGAATTTCCCTCTTGTAAGACATCCTGATCTTTAGCTTAGGTCCTTGAAACCCTTCCTGCAAGCACCAAAAGCTCTAATACCAATTGATGGAATATGGATGAAGTGACTGAGAGGGGGGGGTGAATCAGTCAACCATAAAACACTTAACAATTATTTCTTTCCAGATCCCTTAGGATATCTTAATGAATATTATCTGTTTAGCACTCGGTAAATAGATTGCAGTAACTTTGAAGATGCAGAAAGTATTAGTAAATTATCTTTTAGATATTCATCAGCACTTGTATATGATTAAGATAGCAATTAAGAACACAAGAGACACAAGATTTAACGTGGAAACCCAATATGGGAAAAACCACCAATGTATCTAGATACTGATTTTCACTTTTCTGAAGTGATGCCCGGTTAGAAGCCAACCTGGTAAAAGGTTACAAAACACACTGTTAGGTGTGACCTTGTTAGAGGATTTAATCACCCTGCTAGGAGTGGCCTGGTAAGAGGTCTTGAGAACAATTCAATGGAATTGTCACCTTGTTAGAGGATTTACAATATGGTTGTTAAACCAACTCGGTTAAGAGATTTAGAATTCACTGTTACAATGATAAAAAGGTAACAATGAAAATGACCTATATAATAATGCAACTGCCTTGCTGATTTCAGATCTCTATTCTACATAAGTGTGATCCTTCCTGATCGAATATATCTCTGCTGCTCCTCAAGGATATCTGATCATCCTTCACAATTTCGTACACACCTTTCCTATCTTTCTTCTATATATCTTCTGCTATATTCATTTTTTTTTATTTTTCACATTTGACCTTTTATTTATATGATTTTAGATTTGTCAAATCGACATTACTTAGTATAACAGTCGGCTGAATTAAGAAAACTTTATTTGCAAAAATCCTTCAAGGGCTGACAGTGCTCGGTGACCATAACTTTCTACAATCTTTCGGAGACCGAGGGAACTCGATAAACACTGACAATCCTTTTTCTTCGAAAACCGACTGAACTCGGTAGATGCTAACTTTTCTTTGATAACCAACTGAACTCGGTAGATGCTAACTTTCTTTGATAACCGACTGAACTCGGTAAATGCTGATTTTTCTTTGATAACCGACTAAACTCGGTAAATGCTGATTTTTCTTTGATAACCGAGTGGACTCGGTAAGCACTAATTTTACTGCCTGGTAGATCGACTGAGCTCGGTAGGTACTGAATGCTGCGAACTATGACATTGTGTGACATTAGAGACAATACATAATTTGAGTAGCAATTTCCTTCAGACAATTGTTTCCAACACTACTTAGTAATCATTAATCCCTATGCAATACCTAGAGCCAATTGGAAATTAGTAGACTTAAGCGGAAAAAGGAATTAAAGAAGATTTGAATGGAGCCCTATCTTCAATTCTAGAAAATGTGTTGATGATGAACAGAATCAGGTTATCTTATATGTGTAAAATTGGGAAAATCAAAGATTACGAAATCAGGGAGGCATATGACAAGTTATGTGTCAACAGAGTGTTGAATCCAGAGTATAAATCAATTGTCGAGAAAGGGTTAGTGCATGCCTTAGATTTCTCACAGATTTTAAGGTTGAATGGATAAAAATTGTGTTGAGTCAAGTACATGACATGCAACTATGGCTGGAAGATGGACCAGTGAAGATAACAAAGGAAATGATCCAATGAGTCATTGGCTACCCTTCGATTCAAGGAAAATGAACAATGAAGTGTTCAAGCAAAGAGGAGATACAGGAAAACACACAAGCTATATGGAATAAATGAGGAATGAAGATCTCTACTATTACAGATCTAGAGATTGACTTTGTTGTTAGGCTTATCTCACAAAAGTTCTACCAATCTAGTCGGTTGGAAAGTGTCCCCTTTATGGTAGTGGACCAGGCATGGAAAATCATTAAGAAAGGGGACACGTATGATCTTGCCAAGCTCCAGCTAACTCAGCTTGCCGAGAACCTCAACTCAATCCAGACTGCAAAGAACTCAATGTGTAAGTTTGGCTCTTTGCTAATCTGCCTATTCTTTTATGTAAAGAAGAGTTTTCCTACTCATGGAGGTGTGATATGGGATAAGAAGAAACCCATTACTGTGCAAATTAGTGAGTTCATAGGTCAGATAGGAGATAGCTTTAATGGAGTAATGGATAATTATTTTGTTGAGTTTAAAAAGAAAATGAGGAAGAGGAGTAGAATCCCTATGTCATTAGTTGAGAAGTACAGTAATGATATATGTTTTCTAGTTGACACAAATTTTACATATGCACAAGCAATCCTTCCTAGGGTTTCATGGCTCATGCCACTACCCTATGAAATTAATATAGATGAAGCTACTGCTGCCATCATAGCCCTCTTAGCCAAATAAATTGATAGCAAGGCACCCTATTTTGGGACACATGAGGAAGCCAAATCAAAAATCTCTTTAGGTTTAACTATTGCAACATAAGAGAGGAAGAGAAAGAAGATAGTAAAGAATGTAGAGAAGTATGTGAAAGAATCAGACAAGGATGCTCCAATAGAGCTAACCCAAGGTTTGGGAGAAGACAAACCTAGCGAATCTAGTGACAGTGAAGAAGAAGAAGAAGAAAATCAAGTAGAAGAGAAGAAAGGAAAGAAACCAATAATTGTCAAGCCCCCAACCAAGAAAAGAATACTAAAACCTAGAGTATCTTTGACACCTGTGCTGAGGCCTAGAACAAGGGGAATAACTACTGAAACTCCTAAGGTATCCCCTATTTCTAGTAAGCAAAAAATTGCACAACCTAAGGCCGTGCCGAGTAAGGGAAACAAAAGACCTAGAAGGAAACTTGAATTAGTACAAGAAGATGATGAGGAAACTGAAAGCGATGAAGAAGTGAAGAAGAAGATTGCACAACATGATGTTAAATCTACTGTGGATGAAATATGCCACAAGATCAAAAACTCTGTAGGAGTGGATGACTTAAAAGAGTTAAAATTTGGAAGTTTGAGTATAGGAGAGAAAGAGAAAGTTGAAGATGCTATTCTTGAAATTCTTTGTACTTTCAAGATGTTACCCATTCAGTTGGAGAATCGAATCCCAAAGGAGATGAGCAAAAGGGTTGCACAAAAATGGGAATATGCCCCAAATACTGAAAAAAATAATAAGGGAGAGCACTTTAGCACAAGTGGAGTCAAGTCTCACCCCTGCCAACATCAAAGAAACCATGGAGAAATACTGAGAAAAATTTTATCCTAAGCTTAGAGCTTATCTAATCCTTCAACACAAGGTTGACGATGTAGTGCAGGAAAGTATCAAAATTTGGAAGATAATATATGGATTGTTGATTGACAAAGATGAAGGTGCTAGTACATCTAAGGATGTCGAGCTTGAAAATGAACAAAGTGTAATGGGATCATCCATTCTGGAGATAGAAGCTCCCAAGGTAGAAGAAATTCAAAAGGAATCTGAAGTGCACATTGTAGATATCACAAAGGATACACCAGTTAAGAATCCAGTATCAACTGAGGAAGACATACAGGCCAAGATAGCTAAAGATACATCTTTTCCAAGTAGTAACCCAGTACTTTTGCAAGTCAAAGCTTATCCAAAAATTGATGTGACACCAACTGGTAACACTACCCCCACCAAATCTAAAGTTTTACAGTTGATCCGTTAGCTGGTACCAGTACTACTGAGGAACCAGAGAAGCCAACACCAATTACTCAACCAACATCTACCGAGGAGATTCACCAGGAAAAAGAGGAAAAGACAACAGAAAAAGTTACTAGTTCTCATGTGGAGAATAAGGGAACTAAGGGAAACCAAGGAAAATACAAATTTAATGAGGTACAAGAGCCTACAGAACAAGAAGCAATACAAGCTCTTGTACAGATGCCGAGTGGGAGCACACCGAAGAAAGAACACAAGCAAAAAATGGAAGTCTTCTCACTTGAGGTAACCATTGATGAAGTTATTACTATTCCTAAATGGGATACTAATAACTTATCCTATGAGCAAATACAAATATTGAAAGATTTATTGTCGAGGAAAAGAAGACAAGAAGAATTGAGAAGAGAACATCAACAGAAATAGGTTCTGTATGAAATCAAAGATATATTTACTGATGTTTATGAGTTATCAGATGTAAATAGTTCCGCTTCCATATTGGAACAACTTGTACATATTGTTCAAAAGGTAAATAATGACGCATGTAGCACCAGTGATAAATTGTTTGAGTGGTCAGAAAGAAAGTTTGAGACCAAAATGCTAGAGAAAGTATCTACCGAGATTGGAATTAAATAGGTCACACTTTCTACTTTGGTAGTGGAGACCGAAGAAGTTATTATCAATGAAAAATCTTTTCTCACCAAACTATGTAATATTGAACAATACACTGAGGAGAACCAACATTTGATTGATCAAATGCAACAAGAACTTAAAACCACAAGTCAGTCTTTAAGTGTTGATCCAGACCATAGTTCCAATCATTATGTCAAGACAATGCATACTCAAGGAAAGTTAGTCGAGCTAATGGCTGATGATGGAAAGATTAGATCTCACCTACTTTCTATGCAAATAATTTTAACACCTCACCTGGAGGCATTACAGAGAAAGTTGGTCAAGGCTAAAGAATTAACTCAGAGGATCTAAATATATCTACTACCGAGAGTCTAATCAATCTAGCTGTCGAGCTAGAAGTGTAGTCTGAAGTGTTAACTATTGCTTCTGGAGGATGGTAAACTGCACTACACATGGTTATGATGCTCCACAAACCATTTCTGGAGAAACATTTTGAGATCCCACTCTAGATGACATTCATCATGTCAAAATCAAGGGGGACGTAAAATCATGACATGAAAAAGAGGGAGGTAACAAAATTTTTGTAAATTTTTGCATGTATATATATCTCATGGGGACTATTTTTGCTTATACTACATATTTTTGTAAAGGGAGATGTAATGTCATGACAAAGTGTTTTTTCCACTAATGTCAAAGGGGGAGATTTTAGATCTCTATAGTTTTTTGACTATTAGTGACTCACACTTAGTCATATATCTAGGCAATGATGGTCGGTCATCACTGCGACTAAGTCATTATGTAAAGGCCGAGCTTTGTAATGTTTACTTACCGAGAAGTAGTACTATTGAGTTAACTTATGGTCACTATGTATTGTAGTAGTATATCGAGTCTACTTCTACTAAGTCTTGTATACAATGATTACTGAGTGCCAGAGTTATCAACATATGTCAAGTACAGTGAATGCCGAGTATCAAAAATTGCATTTGCCAAGTTAGCTAGAGAATGACATAAGAGTTTGTTTTGGCACAGTGATCGAGGTAAACAATTTTGGCCGACATCCATGTTTTTTATTTTGTGTATTGAGATAATTACGGAGGTAATTACGTATCTACTTAGTAATCATTGATCCCTATGCAATACCTAGAGCCAATCAGAAATTAGTAAGACTTAAGTGGAAAAAGGAATTAATCTTAGTCGTAGATCTTGAATAAGTAAAATGTTTTTTGTTGATTATATAAGGTCAAGATCTAAACCCTAAAAAATAGTAGCAAGGGATAGTGAATGTGAAGGGTATAAGCAGATAGGTATGATTCAGAAAAGGGAAGTATTTAGAGACAGAGTTCAATGACCAAGCTAAGCAGTGAAAGCATAGAAAAGAGATAGATCTGATAAATGAGATCAACATCACACAGTAAAGAGAAGATTTGTTATCTGCATACAGTGCAAATTGAAAGATCAGGTACTAAGACATTCTAGCCAGTGTATCAGGATAAATCTCTTAACTGAGTAGTCCTAACAGACTTTTTGTAATCTCTTAACCGAGTGCTTACTTTATTGTAAGTTTCAAATCCTTTTACAAGGTAGACTGTATAAGTCTTTTAGCTTTTAACAGAGCAGACCCCTCATAGGGTAGATCAAGTTTTGATCAAATTTTGTAAGCCCTAACAGGAAAATTTATTACTGCAGTGGTGAAGATTTGTGGGTGTCATCCCCACCCCATTTTTACCTTTCAATGGTTTTTGGGTAACCAAAATCTCTGTGTTTTGAATGTTTTCATGGATAATGTTTTAGTTTGTTAGTCATTTGATTATGTTCAAAATTGTTGATGCTATACAAAAGTTCTATTCATATCTGAATGGTTTAGTAGGTGATTTCTGATTCACCCCCCCCTCCTCAGTATCACATTTCCCAATTATATTTCCAACAAATCCACAACTAGATCCAATACAATCTCAGCTAGTCCAGCTCTGAAGATAATCAGAAGCTGATAGAAACCCTAAGGTAGATCTAAACTTGAGCTTGCAAGCCTCCAAGAAATCTCTTTGTTCCTAAGTATGCAAACCCCTAACTCTGCTACCATCAATTATTAGTTTACAATCTGATCTGCAAGATCATCAAGAACTTTTCCACAACTTCACTCTCAAGCTTCACATCTGACAATCAGATCTTCCTTGTAGTCTAAGTTCTCCAAATCTCCCAAATTCTCTCCCAAATCTATCTCTAAACATCTACCCAAGCATCCTATAAATACTAGTCATCAGCCACAAGTCGGCAAGATGAAACCATTAGCTCCCCAAAATAAATAATTAAATGCCATACAAGTTAGCTTACAAATGTATACAAACATTTAATTCAGCATGTCGGCCCATAATAATGGCTACCAAAAATAAATGCACCAAGTCCGCTCAACAAATCACACAGAACTCCAGTCGGTAAGCTAGAACTACCAAGTGAAAATAAAATCACCGAGCATGGCAGGCATCACTGAGCACCAGTGTCGACCGAGCACTATAGGCATGACCGAGTAACACTTCACCGAGCACTAGAGGCTACCAAGTTCCTTCAGTGACCAAGCTTCCTTCAATGACCGAGACCATCGGTCAAGGCTGCAACCAAGTAACATCGACCAAAATACAAACACTCCATGCAGTTTCATCAAGGACATAGAATTCCCTTGTCTTAACCTTGGATGCCCCTGCATCATGATATGAGTGGAAAAGATTATCAGGTTGAGAAGGACATGAATTAGGTAATGAAGGCCAAAATAAATCAAGAGTGGCACAATCTCTGGGCCTAGAAGGTTGATATAAACTATGATTAACCATCTTCACTTCTTCTTCATGAACAAATTTAAGACATTTATGGATAGGAGAAGAAACAACATGCATGGCATTTAACCAAGGAAAACCAAGCTTAACAAAGGTAGTGTTCACAATTTTACCACAAAGTTCAACCAGTAAGTTAATAGAACCAAATGATGGATAAAGAAAACCATTACAAGTTTGAATCCACACATCAAATGTATCATAAGAATCGCATTGAAAATTTTTCATAAAAAGATTTTCTTCAGTAATAACATTGACTAAAGATGTAGGATCAACAAGACAACCATGATTAGGTATCTAAGAAATCCTAGCATAAATATAAAGGGGACCATTAGGAGCTTTAATAGTCTCAGAATCATCAAAGGTAATCAAAATTTCTCGAGGTCTTTTATTCTTAGGTTGTTGTCGAGGTTTAGGTTGAGTTTTCAATTTAGGATTAGGTTTTGGTTGAGGTTGAGATGAAACTTGAGGTATAGTTTGAAGCTGAGATTGATGTTGAGGTGAAGATACAGATTGAACAGTATACTCCACTTGATTAACAATGTGATTAAGATCATCCATCTTTGAATCATACATAATTTTTATAGAAGATGGCTAAGCAATGGTATTAGTATCATGCGTAGGTAAAGGATTCGTATAGATTTGAAGATTTTGATTCAAAGGAGAAACAAATTTATTCCCACTACTATCAAGATTATCAACAGATAAGGCATTAGAATCAATTAAGTCTTGAACCTTATGTTTTAAAGAATAACATTTCTTAGTATCATGATCATTCTGATGATGATATTGGCAAAAAGCTTTAGGATCAAAAGATTTAGATGAAATCGTAGTAGGTAAAAGAGGTTGAATAGGAGGTAAAGGAAAAATATTAGAAGTTAACAACCTATTCATAATAGAATGTAAAGATTCAGAAAGAGGAGTAAACGTACAATTTAATAAAAAAGAAGTGGATGCAGAAGTGGCATTGTGAGATGCAACAACAACTTGATCGAGAACTGCATTCACTTGTTTGTTTATCTTGACATAGTTATTGAATTTTTTAAATTTATTTGGATTAGGAGAAGCATCACTTTTATCAACTGGAACATAAGCCATTGGAGTGGTGCTCTCAAATTGACTCACTTGTAATTAATAATGATGAAGCACTACACAAAGTTGTTGAAAAGAGGTAAATTCAGTAAGCAGAATCTTATCTCTAATATCCTTTTGCAAATTGAAATAAACATACATTGAATATCAATATCAGGAACAAGATAAGAAATCTGAGCATGCAAATGCTTAAATCTACCAATAAATTCAGTCAATTTTTCCTTAGCACTTTGTTTACAATGCATCAAATTAGTCAAAGACACTTGCGAGCCAATGTTGTTTTGAAATTGTTGAATAAAAAAATTGGCAAGTTATGGAAAGGAATCAATAGAATAAGGAGGTAAGGAACAATACCATTGCAAGGCCTTGTCATGAAATGTTCTAGAAAACATCTTGGCTAAAATCCTATGGTCATGAGCATAATCACTACAAAGGATTTGAAATGTTTTAACATGATGAATGGGGTCTCATTTTCCATTATAATTCTCAAGACGAGGTATATTGAATTGTTGAGGAACAGGAGTATGAATGATATCTCGGGACAAAGGACTTCCCATGTCACATGTAGGAATGCTAAACTTGTTTTGAGTCAAGGATGCAAGTTGTTGTTGTAAAGATGACACAGTTTGAGCCAAACTAATGATTGTTGAATCATTAGAGGAAATAGGAGGAGCAGCAACATTAGAAACACTAGGTAAAGTGTAAGAAGCTATAGGAATAGAAGACACAATTGGAGGAACACTTGGAACTACAGTTGGAAGAGGATTGGAATAGGTAAAAGGAACATTATGATAAGAAGGTTGTGATGTAGGAAGGGACATGGGAGGAACACTCATAGGAACAGAGGGAACCGTCATAGTCACCAAAGAAGGAGTATAGGTAGGAACACTAAGTAAAGGAATAGAAGAAGGTTCCACACTAGTGACAGGAGGAATCAACCCTAAATCTTGAGCTTCTTAACCTAAAGGTTTAACATTTGAATGCAAGAGGTGAGTAATACCACACAAGAGATTAACACCTTGATCACTATCACAAAGAACTTTCTTAAGAGCATCTATAGCTTGAATAGAATCTTGATTATGGTTTTCTTTAATAAGCCAATTACCCATTTTATCAAGTTTAGTTGAAAGTTTTTGGACTTGTTCAGGAGGAAATCTTAAAGCATCATCCTCATCATGAGATGAGTGAGAATAGTTTTGCTCTATAATAGGATTAGAATCATGGAGAATCAAATTATCATCTGGGATCCTAAGGAAAGGAGAGGAAGATTCAGGATCAAAGGCACCCATGAGTCTATGACTTCTTCTAACTAGAATGTTATAAGTAGGACTAGTAGTAGTAAAGCTCATAAACCAATGCAATGCAAATGAACTAAACTAAGAAAACATAAAGCATGAATATTTTTGTATTTTGAAAGAGATTTTGTAATTTTTTTATATTTTTGAAATATAGAAGCAAGAAATCTAATTAGAATGAAAGATTTAACATAAAAGACAAATCTAACACCAAAAAAATAATATAAAGGGAAATCTAACACCACAAAACACAATAGGGTATCTAATTCCACAAAACAAAGGAGGGTAAGTATGTCGGGTTCACCAAAATGAATAAAGGTGAAATGGATTCACCTTTATGGGTAGGGTAATTATGTGTGTATGGGGTTGAATAGTGGTAGATAAGGTAATGTGATATGCAAAGGGAGAATATAGGACCTATCCTTAATCGAAATTCCCAAAAGGAGAGATCCAAATGGATTAATCACAAAGAAGTGATCAATGCACAATTGAATCAAACAATGGAGAACATGAAGAAAGGAGAAAATCCTATAATCTACTATATAAAGTATGTACTTGAAATCTTAAATGAATAGGAGGCAAATACTAACCTCAAAATAGGGTAAATCTGGAAAATGTTGATTTTTGATGTCTATGCACAATTTCAGGAAATTCTGCAACCTGCTTTAGATTGGAAATGCTGAGACAGAGAAAACCCATAAAATTTTTTTCCTTTTGAGGTCAGGTCATCTTTGACCCAGATAGCAGGGCAAGGTCTTAACCCAAGGCATGATCCTACCCCTCACTGAAGATCATCTCTAATGAAAATTTTGTATCTCAGAAGTTCACTGAAAAGGGTATCCAGATTTGCACTTCAATTCGTTGTCCTGTACCTATACCTACAAGAAAAATGATTTTTTTTTTGTTTGGATGGGGGGTTTGCCTTGGTCAAACCCCAATTTAAGAATTAACCTTGAAATTGAATTGAAATTGTAATATGCATAAACAAAGTAAATGGAGCTATTCACCTTGCTTATGTTGAAGTCCTTGTAGGGGATTCAAATCTTTGAATCCACAAGTAGGGATGCTCTAAATGAATGTAGAGGTATGTAGGATGTCTCAAATCAATGGCATTAGATCTTCAACACCAATCTTGAATGTATCTTTGCATAGGAAGAGGCTTGGATGAATGTTGATGGAGAAATCTTCAAGGGGGCTCCAAAGAGATTGAATCCTTCAATAGCTAACAATGGATCTCCTTGATGAATGCTTGAATAGATGAATGCTTGAATGCTTGGCTTGAGGATGAATGAATGCTTTCTTTCTTTCTTCTTACTTGCACTTGAGAGCTTGAGAGATTATGAGATGAGATATCAAAATAAGAGAGGAAGGCCTTCTTTTATAGTGATCTAGGGCACAAACTTCTAGAAAGGCCAACATTGGAGAATTAAATCTCAATTAATCTTAACCCCTAGAAATGGACCTAGATTAAATACAATTTAAAGATTTACCATTCTGAAATCCGAAACAGCCGACCCGGAAGTGAAAAAATAAAATTTTCTGAAACTTGACATCCTGAAAATTCCTAAATTTGAAAATTGGACCTGGGGTCAGGGATGAAGTAGTCTTTGCCCTAGGTCAGGGACTAGGTCATCCTTGACCTATAAAGTCAAGATCTTTAGATTCTCAGAGAAAGTTACCAGAAATGAGGTTGGAAATAGGGAGAGAGAAGAAAAATAGGGGGGAAACATCCAGATCCATGCAAAGACCCAATCAAGGTGCTTGACATGACCCCAGACCACTTACTCAGAGGGCTAAACACTCTTAACATGGAAGTGCTTCCATTTTAAGATGATACAAGATCTAATGAAAGGAAGTTTGATAGAAGAGATAACCGAGAACACAAAGGAAATTGTTAGTATGACAGAAGAAGTAACCAAGATTACAAAGACAAAGGAAAGAAGGCATGTTACCTTGTTGAAGATGATGATGATGACACCAACACTGAAACTGATGTAGACATTGAGGTAATGTTTGTAGCTTTGAAAGAAGATTTGGAAGAAGAAGAAAGGTATGTAGAAACAAGACTTATTTCTAAAGTTAGCAATAATGATACTTGGATTATTGATGGTGGATGTACACATCATATGACTGGTGATAAAGAGAAATTTGAATACCTTGAACATTATAATGGTGGATCTGTTAAAATGGGAAATGATACACTTTGTCTAGTGAAAGGAAAAGGGTCTATATTGTTGAACAATAAGATCAGATGTGAGAATTCATATTGGATGAAAGGACTTCATTATAATATGTTGAGTGTAGAAAAACTGAATAAAATAGGTCACCGAGTTTCATTTGAAAATAGAAAGGTGAAAATACATGATGAGACTAGAAAATTGGTCGATACTGGTGAACAATATAAATGTAATTTAGTCTATCTGGACAATGCTGAAACTTCTTGTTTGTTGGCTAAAAATGAAGATGCGTGGTTATGGCATAAGAGGTTATGGCATGTGAATTTTGACAACATGGTTAAGATCAGTAAGAAAATAAAAGTTAGAGGCTTACCGATCATATCTAAACCTGACCATGTTATGTGAAAACAATGTCAAATGGGAAAGATGTCAAAATCTAGCTTTAAGAGAAAACACTTTTCTTATAATGCTATTTTGGAATTGGTTCATACTGACTTGTGTGGTCCTCTGAGAACTAAAAGTTATTATGGAGACATATTTTATCTTTTTTGTTGACGACTTCTCTAGAATGATGGTTGTCATGTTCTTGAAAGAAAAATCTAAAGCTTTTAAGATGTTTAAATGGTATAAAGCAAAAGTGGAAAAAGAAAGTGGTAAAGAACTAAAATTATTGAGATCAGCTAGTGGTGGTGAATTTATTTCTAACGAGTTCACTAATTTTTGTAATGAACATGGAATTAAGAGATAATTTTATGCACTGAGGACACCCCAATATAATGGGATTGCTAAAAGAAGAAATATATCTATTGTGGATTGTGCTAGAACAGTAATGATTGAAAAGATGTGGCACAAATGTATTGGAGAGAAGTTGTTAGTAGTGTTGTATACACATTGAACTGAGTTCAATTGAAGAAAGATTCAAACAAGACACCTTATGAATTATGGTATAGTTACACACTTAATGTGAGTTATTTCAAAATATTTGGAAGTAGATGTTACATTCTAAAAGATGATAGAAATGGGAAATTTGATTCAAAAGGTGATGAATGAATATTCTTAAGATATTCTACTAAGAGAAAATTTTATAAATGTTTGAATAAGAATACTAACAAAATGATTGAAAGTGCAAATTTGAGAGTTGTATGCACCCTAAAATGGTCGCTTAGACTTTGGACCCCATTCTTGCAATTTATCAATTTTCTGAATCAATATTTTTTAAATCAATATTTTTCAGTTATATCAATTTCTTTGATCAAATCCTAATTCTATCATTTATTCGATTATTTTCTATGGGCTAACCATTTTATCCCAAGTTTTTATTTAATTAAAAATAATTTCCTCCCCTTTTATTAAATAAAAAGTCCCCACTTTTCCTCTTATCCTAAGTTGCACAAATAAAACATTATTCCTATCTTATAAAAAGGCAAAAATGCCTTTTTATCTCACATGGGGCACACAAATCAACACTTCTTTCTCATTGGAAGAGACTTGTGTGCATGGATTTCTCCTCTTTTAAACCCCATCCTTGATCAAATCTTTTTCCTCTTAATCTCCATCATCCATTGATTCTCACTTTCCATAAAAGAAGAGCTCTCTTCTCATTCTAGGATCCAATTCTTTCATACTAATCTTATGCTGCAGGATTTCTTGGTGACTTTTGAGCTTTGGAGATCTTCTTGCATTCTAGCTTTCATTCTTGCATCATAGCTTCATGTTTATGCTTTCTTAGCTTAGATTTCTTTTCAAGTTCTAGCTTAGCTCACATAGCTTAATTAGTGAGGCTTGTAATAATTTCATTTTCATAGCTTAGTTGCATTCTTGCATCTTCATTTCTAGCATAGCATTGCATTGCATTCTCATCTTGATTCTTGAAGATATTGGCATTCTTTCCCTTGTCTCTTTGAATCTCCCATTGTGTGGTTTACTAGCAAAGTTATTGGCTTAATAGCTCTAGCTGAGAGCATTCTTAATATCCTTGTGACTCCATGCCTAGGGAGCTCTAGGTCGCTTTCTCAAAGTTTTCAATCTATGGATTCTCTTGAAAGTAATGACTTAAAGAAGTGCACATTTTGAGTGTACATTTTTTGCGCCCACCGTGGGGCTCGAACCCATGACCACAAGGTTGCTTAGGGCTGGGTACTATTGGCCTACCATGCAGACAAATGCAGTAGCTTTTGCAAAAACCTATAAAAAGTGTCAAAAACATGGTCACTTGATACATGCTCCAGGTAGGGAGCTTATTCCTTCTATTTCTCATTGGCCATTTCAGCATTGGGCCTTTGACCTTGTTGGGTAGATTCATCCCAACTCATCAGGTGGACACAAATTTATCATCACTGCTACTGAATACTTTACCAAATGGGTAGAAGTTGTCCCACTTTCTGTCGCCTCAGGAAAGATAGTTTCTCTTTTCATTCTAAACCATATCATCTGTCAATATGGCATACCTTTTGAGATCATCACTGACAATGGAGGTCAGCTAAAAAATAAGGACCTTAAGCAACTCTGCAAACAATTCAAGATTAAACAACATTGGTCCTCCATTTACTTCCCACAAGGAAATGGTCAAGCAGAGGCTTCGAATAAAACCATTCTTAAAATTCTCCACAGAATAGTTCATAAGAATGGTAGAGATTGGCATTTACAGATAAATCTGGCCTTGTGGGCCTATAGAACGAGTATTTATACTCCTACAGGGGCTACTCCTTTTTCCCTTACCTATGGTGCTGAAACAGTATTACCTTTAGAGGTGGAGATTCCTTCACTTCGAGTTTCCCTCAAAGGTCTAGTGACAGATGAAGACTACCACACCATGAGACTCCAAGAGTTAGAACTTCTTGATGAAAAGCATAAACCATCATTTGATCACATGAGGGTTTACCAAAAGCGTATGTCCAAAGCATTCAACAAAAAGGTTCACCTTAGAGAATTCCAAGTGGGAGATCTTGTCCTACGTGAAAATCCTAAGAACCAACAACATAGAGATCAAAAGGGAAAATTTGAACCTAATTGGCTTGGACCTTACATCATTACTGCAACTTTTGGGACAAGTGCTTATTTGTTGTCTACTGAAGAGGGAGAATAGCTCCCCGATCCTATTAATGTTTTGCACCTGAAGAAGTTCTATCCATGATGCCTATTTTGTTTGGGGGCATCCTTTGTACATACTTAATGATCCTAAAAAAAATTCCAAAAAAATTCATATATGATGTTGAAAAAATCCTAAAAAGCATATAAAGTCCTAAAAAAAATACAAAAAAATAAAAAAATTGAAAAAGTTCCTTGGTGAAAACTTGGAAACAGGTGCCTTGGTAGCAAAAATACAAAAAAATTGAAAAAATAAAAAAAATCTGTCAAGTGGTGAAAGCCTGGAAACAGGCACTACTTGAGGCCTTTGCACCCTTATTTCTTAGCACACATCCTCAACACTTAGCCTTTCTCCATCATGCCTTGTCCTTGTTGCCTTGGTTTGGAATTGGTCTTTATCTTTGTCTAGGGGGCATAACTATGTTAGCTTTGGTCTCTTAGGATGCATTGGTCTTTAGGACACCTTACAAATGGTGTTTTTCAACACCACCCCAACTATGTTTTTCAACACTTTCCCAGCATCAAGTGTTTCTCAACACTTATCAGATATCCTACCCACAATCTACCATGATATGATATTTTCCACTAGTAGATGTGATACTCAAAGTTTGATTCTATGACCTACACACACGCACTTAAACACTTGACTCGCTGAGACTTGTTTGACTTTATTTCTTTGTGTGTTGTCTATGATGATTTCTTTGATGAGTGTTCTCTCCCTAATAGTTTTCGATGATGCTGAGCTAGAAGACTGGGGGCACAAGGACATGTTTTATTTGTTTGCTGATTATGGGTATATTTTGTTGATCTTAACTGTCATGAGCATTTATTCTTGTTCCACTTGACGCTAGGATCTACAATATATTATCCTTGACTATTTTCTACAAGTGCATGCTTATAGTCATCTTGAATTTCTTGTGTCTTGATGCAAGGATAATCTCGCTATACCAAACTTAGGAAACCTCATTGCACTAGTCATCTTGACCTATATGTCTTTGATGCCTAGGTGGGATTCCCACATACCTATCTGATATAGATCATATTTAGATTCACATAGTTATACTAGTGTGCATTGTATGATCTTGTGATGCTACCAACAATGCTCGATGATGATTATTAGAGACTAATGGCTTTGTAACTTGCAAGTAAACCACTTTTCATAGTAGCTTGAATTCTTAAGTTCATGTTAGTTTTGTTTTGCATCTTGCATATGGAGAGAGCTCTCCTTTCATCTTTCATGAACTTGTCAGTCAACAACACTCTTCTTTCACTTCTTCTCAATCATGTCTTTCGCTCCTTGGTTGTCACATCACATCCTTTTCCTATCATCACAAGGTGTTAATCTTGTCATCATATCTATATCATAAAGAGATCATTTTCAGAAACATGAGTCTATATCATAATATGAGAACTAAATATACATCTATGAGAGAGATTATACATGAGCATATATAAGCATATATCATACATTTGAGCAATATAACAAGACAATAAAACTGAAACATCCATCACAAGTGGGACAAATACACAAGATACATCACAAATCTAGTAAATCTCATATATATATGTGTGTGTGTGTGTGTGTGTGTGTGTGTGTGTGTGTGTGTGTGATGATACAAAGTACAATGTGGGATCCAAAATCTGGATGATGTCCCAAGATATGACTCTATACATCTAATCCTAGACCTAAGTCTGACTCTCCCCATCATGTGGTGGTGGTGGTGGTGCTGGAGGTGGTTTTTCCACTCTATCTGGTACCACATCTGACCTGCCTGCCCTCTCAAAGTAGAGTGGTGCTCTCTATGCTACAGGGATGACTACTATATATAGCCCATGATAATAGGCCACTCGTGCCGCCTCTCTCTGGATCTCTACAACATCAGCCTGTGCTACCCTCTCCCGCCAATCTATCGTAGCTCATGCATTGGCTAACTACTGATCTCTCATAGCAATAGTGATCTTCAACTACTAAATCTCGGCCTCTAAGGCCTGCACTCTAGCCCTGAGATCCTCCCCTCCTCCTCTGTCTGCAGGCCGATCCTATCTTGCATCCACCCGTCAATGAACTAGTCTCGTCGCATCCTCCTCCTCCTTGTCATCAAAAACCTATCTCCATGACCATCTCTAGCCACCTGATCTCAATCCCTATCCCCTCTCTCTCACCCTCCCTTCCCCGTCTCCCCCATCCCCATCACTCCCATCACCACACTATGTCGACAGTTGTGCATCTGGAACAGTAAAATGTGGGAATGGCTATCTCCACCGCTATGCCCTATAGGTTGCATCTGCACCTACATCCGCCATATCAGGAAGGTAATCCCATGGCTCCCTGCGTATACCTGTAGTCTCTTGTGCTACCTTCTAGTAGTCCAACATTGAAATCCATCCTTGTCCCTCCTCATCCCTGGCCTAGGCATATGTGATAGTCTCTGTAGGTACCCTCTGTTGCTGTCCAAACTGTCTCTAGACTTGAGTGATCACAAATCTCTCAACTATCTCAGAGTGGCAGCCTAATAGTGGCTGACTACACAACATATACCCAAGCTCCCGCTCTCAGTCACTCCACTGCTCATAGGCCCTGTATGGTCTCCACTCAAAAGTTGTGAGCTTGTCTAGGAGCCTCCTATAGTATGTGAGGTCCCCGCTATGGGGCTGGCTGATGAATCCCATATATCTATATATGTAGGGGCATCTCCACTCCCTAGGCTACACATGTGGGTGCAAAATGATGATGTGCTCCCATGCCCATACGTATGCTAGAACAACACTGCATGCCCATGTCCTGCTATCCCTATAGACTATCTCATGGAGCTCATGGTACATATCAGCTAGGATAGCTGGGCCCCATGCCATCCATCAAGGCTATGCTATCAAATCAGCAACCAATCTGCCCCAACCCAAGGGGAACCCTCTCTGGCTCCTGTCAGTGATAAGGGCTTGTGCAACTATCGAGCACACTATGCATGGAACCGGGTAATTGTGACCATACTCCTCCATTAGCCAGTCCCAACTGAGGTGTCTATCAATGATGGTCACATCTTGGAACATGTCCTGGATGGCCTGTCACCCCTCAGTCAGATCCTGATCATAATATACCTGTGTCAACAGAAAAATTATGTCAGTTTTTATCATATGAAAACTATACATCTATGTACATTTAGAAACATGATTATACTCACTAGATCGCCATGGCTAGGTAGCCGAAGGATCTGATAGACATCCTCTAATGAGATCATCGCCTCTCCAATAGGCAGATGAAAGGTGTTGTGCTCACTATGCCATCTCTTGGCCAACACTGTCAGCAACCTGTGATCTACCCAAATATGGGGCATATCTAGTAGAAACCTGAATCCCATGCTGATCAGGTCATCTCTCCTAGGAGTATCTAGATCTCTAACATAGCATTGTCCAGTCACTCTTGAAGCCCTGATAATTAGTGCTAGAAAAGCCTCCTGCAAGACATAACCCCAAACTAGATGTCAGAACATATCATGATGGATGTCTAAAATTAGTACAAGAAATCTTAAATGCAAAAATTGTGTAGACCCATGTCATATTGTTCAAATTAAAAAAATGCGATATTTCTTATTACACCAGTGCGATACTATTTTTGGATATTATATCATGTGATACTTTCCTCAATAGCAATGCGATAATCTTTTCGTATATGATAGTTCACACAAGATCGCATAATGTTTCATCTAGTATCGTGCAATCCTGGATTGAACACCTATGCAATACTTTGTGGACCCAGGAACTATCAAACGATAAAGAGTATCGAAGGTGTGAGATACTTTAAAAGTGTCGTATGAACTTTCACATCAATATAATTTGAAATATTAAAAAACATGTTTTAAAATGCTATAAATAGCTCATAAATGACTCAAAAGGTGAGTTTTTCTGAAAACTTACCGGGGAACCATAGTGAGGAGGCCAGTTGTGCAACCGACCACACTCAAATCAATGTGTGTGGAATGAAATCGCTGCTTGTTGGGCCATAATCTCTCTCTGAGCTCTCAAAGTTCTCAATATCACAAAAGACAAATGAATTTGAAAATGACCTTTTTACCCCTTATATAGCATTTTGACTTTTTGACCTAATTTTTGAAACATCTCAAAATTTTGTGAAAATTGCACCCCTGGCTAATTTCGATGTCCTGGATCCATTTTTGAGATTGAAATTAAAATTTGAGTTCATCTTGATAGTCAAAATCACATTTCAAAATTTCTCTTTCTTTTGTGTAGTTGGCTGACCAATTGAGGCCTGATCCTTCGATCTTCGCTGGGGCATCTTCATTTCTTCATCCTCATCTCTTTCAACCTTCTAGTCTTTCATTCATTTTCATTCACTTCATCTCTTTGAGGTTTGATTTCATTTTTATCCTATATCTTTCTTAGTCAAACCTAGTCAAACTGGGGCATATCTCCACTGCTTGATGGTTATCCTATCATCTTTCATCTTTCATCTTCGATTATGATTTCTAGTGATTTGATCAAATTTATCAATTTATTGTTTCTCCTCTACCTGATTTCAATTTTGATTCCGAGGGGGTAGTACCTATCAAACTCCAATCCTTGATTCAGCTTATCAATTGAATCTTGAGATTCTTATCTCTTATTTGAGACTTGACAATCTCCTATTTACACGTATGTTGGCCTTGTCTTTTTCAGTCAACTTATCTTTGTCCTGATGTGTTCCCATTCGTCGAACACATGTCTGGGTTGTTTTGTGATCCCAAGTTGATCTCACACTTCAATTCCATTCTTTGACTACATGTGATCCCAAATCGATCTCACATTAGTCAAAGAGGGGCAAATGTATGCACCTTAAAATGGTCGCCAAGACTTTGGGCCCCATTCTTGCAATTTATCAATTTTTTGAATCAATATTTTTCAATTATATCAAATTCCTTGATCAAATCCTAATTCTATCATTTATTCAATTATTTTCTATGGGCTACCCATTTTATCCTAAGTCTTTATTTAATTAAAAGAAATTTGCTCCCCTTTTATTAAATAAAAATTCCCCACTTTTCCTCTTATCCTAAGTTGCACAAATAAAACATTATTCCTATTTTATAAAAAGGAGAAAATGCCTTTTTTCTCACATGGGGCACAAAAGTCAACACTTCTTTCTCATTGGAGGAGACTTGTGCACATGGATTGCTCCTCTTTTAAACCTCACCTTTGATCAAATCTTTTGCCTCTTAATCTCCGTCGTCCATTGATTTTCACTTTCTATAAAAGAAGAGCTCTCTTCTCATTCTAGGATCCAATTCTTTCATACTAATCTTATGTTGCAAGATTTCTTGGTGACTTTGGAGCTTTGGAGATCTTCTTGCATTCTAGCTTTCATTCTTGCATCATAGCTTCATGTTTATGATTTCTTAGCTTAGATTTCCTTTCAAGTTCTAGCTTAGCTCACATAGCTTAATTAGTGAGGCTTGTAATACTTTCATTTTCATAGCTTAGTTGCATTTTTGCATCTTCATTTCTAGCATAGCATTGCATTGAATTCTCATCTTGATTCTTGAAGATATTGACATTCTTGCCCTTGTCTCTTTGAATCTCCCATTGTGTGGTTTACTAGCAAGGTTATTGGCTTAATAGCTCTAGCTGAGAGCATCCTTAATATCCTTGTGACTCCATGCCTAGGGAGCTCTAGGTGGCTTTCTTAATGTTTCCAATCCATGGATTCTCTTGGAAGTAATGACTTAGAGAAGTGCACATTTTGAGTGTATAAGAGTTGATAAATTTGCTGAGAAAAATGATGAAGAAAGAAAAAAGGAACCAGAAGATGTAGATTTGTTTACATCAAGGAACTAGACACTATACCCAAGCAACTACCTGGTGTTATCGAGCAATAGGGTAATGTTACCGATAATCAGTCCTTATAGAAAAAGAATCAGCAAACTGTTACCAATTAAGATCATGATCATGCACCGAGTGGAGAACATATTGAAGATCAAATAATCGAACCTGTACTTGCAAGATACATTAGGAGACATCATCCACAAAATTAAATTATTGGAGATAAAATTTTTTGGCATGATGACATGAAGTAAGTTGAGAAACAACACATGCTTAGTTTGTGAATTTGAACCTAAAAATGTTAGAGATGCACTTGAAAATGATGAATGGATTAAGGCTATGAATGAGGAGATTGAATATATACAGAAAAAAAAAAACATGGACATTGGTACCGAGACCAAAAGACAAGAATGTGATTGGAACCAAATAGATATTTAAAAATAAATTGAATGAGAATGGATATGTTACAAGAAACAAAGCAATACTAGTATGCAAAGGTTATGCACAAGAAGAAGGTATTGACTATGGTGAGACTATTGCACCCATTTCTAGACTTGAAGGAGTAAGAATATTGCTTACATATGTTGCTTACAAAGGATTTAAAGTTTATCAAATGGATGGTAAATCTGCATTTCTGAATGGAATACTTGAAGAAGAGGTATACATTGAACAACCTAAAGGTTTTATTAATCCTAATTAGAGGAATATGGTATGTAAGTTGCACAAATCAGTATATGGACTAAAACAAGCACCGAAAGCATGGTATAAAAGATTGCATTCCTATCTTATAAGTATTGGATTTGTTAGAATAAGTGACAACAATAATTTGTATTTGAAAGGTGAAATTGATGACAAGATTCTTATTGCTGAAATTTTTGTTGATGATATCATATTTGGAGGACATGATAACCTATGCAAATCATTTGTTGATGAAATGAGAAATTTTTTTGAAATGTCAATGTTTGGAGAGATTAAATTTTTTCTTAGATTGCAAATATTACAATAGAATGAAGGCATATACATTACACAATCAAAGTACATCAAAGAAGTATTGAAGGCATTCGATATGGAGGAATTGAAACATGTCGGTACACCTATGATCACTGGATGAAAATTGATAAAGGATGACAAGTCAATCGAGGTAAATTGAAGACATTGTATAGATCAATGATTGACAAATTAATGTATGGTGTGAATAGTAGACCAGATATTGCACATGCGGTTAGAATTTTACAGCAAGATTTTATGCTAATCCTAAAGAATCACATATGACTATTGTGAAAAGAATTTTGAGATACTTGAAGAATACTAAAAACTATGGTTTGTGGTACAAGAAAGAAGACAATTTTGAACAGAAAGTTTATATAGATGCGAATTGGGATGGAAACATTGATGATAGAAAGAACACTACTGATGGAGCATTCTTTTTGGGAGAAAGGTTGGTTACTTGTATAAGTAAGAAACAAGGATGTATTTCTCAGTCCACTGTAGAAGCAGACTATGTTGCTGCTACTGCTAATTGTTCGAACATTGCATGGATAAAACAACTTTGGGAAGGTATGCATGAGGAGATCACTGACCTAGTGATAATATATTGTGATAACACTAGTGCAATAAAGATTTCTAAGAATCCAGTGATGCATGCAAAGATAAAGAACATATCAATTAAGTATCACTACTTGAGGGAACAAGCATAAGAAAAGTGAAGAAAATTGGAGTATGTGAAATCACAAGAGCAACTTGCTGATATATTTACTAAACCCTTATCTAAGGACACATTTGAGTACTTAAGGAGTAGACTAGGGGTCTATCCCCTATCTATCAGTCACTAAGGTGATTAAGAGGTTGCATCAACCTATACTTTATCAGAATATCAAATGATGTTGATGCATAATGTTCACACTGTGGGATTCCTAAGGCTATGAAAACTAAAAACTAAAAAACTAAAATCTAAAAACTGAAAACTGAAAGAAGGACTTGACAATTGAAATTGAATATTAGTACATGTGAGGTACTCCATCTGAACCAACTAATAGAGATAATATTTTGGCTATTGTAGAGCTCATAAATTTTCTTTTTGGCATTGTTGTCAAAGGGAGAGATGAATTACATGAAATATTTATCTACTGGGAGAGATGATTGAAGCAAGGAAGAGAGAATAACATAGATATATCAATTACAATAGAAGCTAACTGAAAGGGAAAGTATTGATTGTGTAGTGATTAAACATATTAAATGTATAAGCTAGGGAGAGCTTACTGAGTTACAACATTTGCATATAGAGTTATATAACAGATATTTGGTATTCTATAACTTATATTTCATATTGTGTTGCCATCAATTCCAAAGGGAGAGATTGATAGACTACAGCTGATTGAATATCTTGAGGGAGAGATTGACAACTGATTGGATATTTGAAATACAATGATTGATGATCATCGAGCTACTAATGTGTATGTGAGGCATTAAATTAGTTAATTTATTATCATTGATGTCAACTAGTTTTGACTATATTTATCATGATGGTTACAAACATCTTAAGAAGGAAATAATGATGAAGGAATGAGATATTTACATAAAGATGAGATGGATGAGAAAGTTATGGATATGATATTCATTGGATAACTTATTAATGAGTCTATGGAATTATGTTAGTGATTTGCTTTTATTACTTGAATCTATTATGGATTGAAGATCAAGAATGAACAAGTTTATGTGGTATGTCAATGAAGAATTCAGTATACACCGAGCAAGTGTAGTGTATACCAAGTACAATGTTAACTGAGCTAGTTATCACCGACGCATTATGGTATTGACTGAGTGAAAGAAATAAATGGAACTTATGACTGCTGACTAAAGATGATGAGTTGGAAAATTATTGATGATTTTGAGGTAAAAGATAATATTTTTTATGATGATCAAATGGTTGACAAAATTCAAAGATGATCGGATCAAAGAGAATGAAACATATTATTGACACAACTATCAGGGAAGGTTAAAGTGAAAAAATCAATGATGAAGATTAAGAGGCAAAATTTGTGCATGGAAATAAAATAGTTTATGATGTCTATATAAAGAGATAAGAGATTTCTTATTGAGTCTGCTACAAGATATTTTGTGTGAAAATATTGAAATCATGCAAAGATGATCAAACTGGTTGAAGACAAAACTGAGCAATTAATTATGTAGACAACACCGAGTGACAGAGAAAACAATTACTGAGCAGAACAGAGTTGGAGGAAACAAAGGATTGAGTTGATTATTGATCAAAAGTATTTTTGAGCTTAGCATAGATCTGAAAATTTTTAAATCAAGTTGTATTTGAATCAGATCATTACTGTATCAGTTAACCATTGCTACAGATAAATCTCTTAACTGAGTGGGACTTAATAATCTTTATATTTCAATATGACATTCAATGAATGTTGATTGTTTTCTTGTTGACCTCATAGTGAATGTTTGTTCAAGGAGAACTGTTAGTGATAAATCCTCTAACCAGGTCACATCCTCGCAGTGTGTTTTGTAACCTTTAACAGGGTTGGCTCCTAATGAGCTCACTTCAGAAAAGTGAATTATTTTGGGTTACCGGTCCCAGGTGGTTTTTCCCTTAACAAGGTTTCCACATTAAAAATCAAAGTATTATATGTACATGGATGTGTTGAATTGTTATTTTACTTTACACATGTTACTATAACTGGATTGATCGGTAAACACAATATTTAATTTACTAGTAATCAGTAGATAAAGAGAAAGGACACAGTTGATATATTACCGAGTTGATAATTGATTTGAAAGTTTTTTTATATACATCTAGGAGTATTTGGGACTGTAGGATAACTAGACTTAATTGATTCACCCCCCTCTTAGTTATCTAACAAAGAGTGTCATCTAAACAATAAGAGTTAGATGCAACACAAAACATATTTCAATAATCACTAAATCAACATAGAAGAAAATTTTTTTTAATAAAGAAATCCAAAGATATCATTATGTGTTGAGAAACTCTTCCAATAGTCCCTTGATAATAATTTCCTCTCCTCTTACCAATATAAATCTTCTACACATTTAGGTTTTATACCTCCAACACATACTCTTAAGATATAATTCTATTCCATCTCATTTTGAACATAATTTTTATGTATTCTCTTCCACATTAAAACATAAAAACCCTTTCTACATCAATTTATTTATATGTTTACTACAATTTTGTGTATAAACTTTTTATTAGAGGAGAGGAGCCAATACGTGCTCACCCTAACTTCACACTTCTTAAAATCTTATGTGGAAATTTCAAATTACTCTCAATTTTTTACATGAGTTTATTTGTCAAGTTCCCTTACTTAAAAACAAAATTTCAACTCCACATGGTAAAATATGATGCCACATCAGCATACTTTTTGTGAAGGTGTCCAAAATGATCCCAAAAAGTGATTAAGACCAATAAATATGCACTAAATCACATTTAATGGTGTGCTGATGTGGCACCACATGAAATATTGTTTTTTGAAATTTAGATGCATCTTTTTAGGATATGTATTGATGGGACATTTTTAGTGCACCACTATAGATCTGTTTTATTCGTGAACTTGTCTATTTTGTTCAGATTCTATATCACCTATATTAGCCCGAGCTCATGTATTGGCTCCTCTCCCCTTACATACAAACATATGTAATGACTATTTACTGTGATATTTGTATGTCAGTGATACAAAAATAGTGTAAGAAGCTGCAAAAACTAGCAAATCAATCAAAAAGGAGAGATTTGGGTGAATATATTAGAAAGGGAATGAGCATAATAATTCAACCATAGTTGTCCCCACATTATTTAATAGCATTAAATTTTTTTTTATTTTGATTGATCATTTGAAAAAGAGTTGAGTAACATCCATGTCAACAAATATGACGTAACACCAAACAAATCTATTATAAAAGATAAATGTATCCAATTATCTGTCTACGGCCTAAAAAATCCATCGCTTTATTAAAAATGTATCTCACAATAAAATCTTTGCATTCGCTTTCTGAGATCAATAGTTGATTTTGATTGAAGTCATTGACAATTTAAACTCTTTGAGAAAGATTAATCAAGACATTCCTACTGTGAATAAACATCATTCCACCATAGCTATCAAATACAGGTGAGAAGTAAGAAGTTTTTTAAAAAGTAATTTGATGTTTTTTTGTTATCAAATTTTAATAACATACTATTCATGATTTAAATTTTATATTAAAAAAATTGAGTTTTGAGATGTACTTTGATGATTCAAATTAAATTGTGGGTTGAGGGTTAGGATTTTATTTGATAGATATATTGTTGTATTTGTTCTTTTTATTTGATTAAAAATGTATTTCTTTTATTTTAAATGAATGTAAGTATCTTATATGTTATTTGTGTAAAAAGTATATCATGTCATATTTATAAAACATGAGTAAACAAATAAATTGCTATACAATAACATTTATAAATCTATATACCTAGGTGAAATAAAATTAATATCCTAGAAAGTGATTACAAGAGATGACCAAATGGATGTCCCTTTCAATCTAGGCATTTTCCTCCACGTACATTTATTTCTTCTACATTAGACAACTTTAAATCTTATATTTCTAATTGTATATCTTTCATTAGAGAATGTTATTAGGATTCAAGCTTTATTTATTATATTTACTAGAGCCATGCAAACTTATCTTTTACTTATAAATTATTGTTAGATTGTTTACTGTAGATTTTATGACCCTTTGTTTTGTATCCTATATTGACTCTTATCCTTTTCCTTTAATGATGATCTCTTCATTTGTGATACAAAAGAGTCTACCATGTTTCATCATTTTTAGATCTTATACGTATCTTTCTATCTATACCAAAAGATTTTATTTCATTTATCTGAGATATAATTATACTACACATTATCAAACAAATGATATTGATACTTAAACCCTCACCTTTCATTACACATTTAGAAATCCTCCTACATTTAATATGAGATATATCTTGTGAACTATATCTTTTATAAATTTATACTAATCCTTTTGTTCATTTAAAACATATACCTATCTTTCTTATCTTTTATCTTTATAATTTTAATAATGTAAATATACATCTTTCACCTTCATGAACTAACTTTTATATATATATATACCCATCAAATCCTATGTGATTGATGTTTCATTAGTGAGACCTTGATTAATAGAGCTAGCTATTAGCAGCCACAAATAGAAGATGCCAAGGAATCTTTGAAAGTGAAATAGAGAAGAAGTAGGATAGAATGGTTTAGTAGGAGACGCCACCTCAAAAAAAATGGAATAAAAAAGTTGAATGTTGTTTTAGCTTAGCATTACTAATGCGTTGCTTCTTACCAAGACTAAAGACAAAGTACGACCTATGAAAATTCGAGAGAATTCACATGTAATTTAGTGAGCTTTTTTTTCAAGGAATACATGTATTGTCGGTATAAATATTATCTATGTGTCCTTTTTGGTTTCTTAATGATTTTGAAATAGAATTGATAATCGAAATTTAATTGTGGATAGAGGACTAAGGTTATATTTGATGAGCTTGTGTTTTTGTTTGCTTTTTTTTACAATGGAAGAGGTTATATGGAATTTTGTATAGGACTAAACATTATATTTCATTTAGAGGAATTAGTTTCATTCAGCGTGTTTGAATTGGAGTAGTATTGAGATAGGCAACTTTTTGAGAAGGCTTAACGCATCACCTCTGTAAGCATCACCTAGATGCAATAAATATAATTGTATATTTTTTTCTCACGAGAGATGGGTTCTTGTGAGCCGCGCTACTCATGAAACATAGGTCAATGAGTTTGACTCGAAAACTACACAGTTGAATCTCGATATAGCAATATCATAATTTGACTTGTTATAAAAAAACATCTCCTACTTATTAATCATTATGTTTGAAATGCAAATTCAAAGACTTTGATTTGAGGTTTTAATTAATAAGTAGAATTTGATAACATCAATGTTGTATTAGATATACATTAGATATATTGTAGGTATGTGTTTAGTGTAATATAAATTTTAAAAATATTTATGATCATGTCTAAAGGGTTTTTCTTTTTAATTCTACAATTGTGAAGTAGACTTTCACGGGTGGTAAGCTCTTGAATCTATGTCGAATCTTGTAATGTTCTAAAAGATAGATGTGAGTGGTGATCATTATATATCAAAAGGTTGAAGATTAAAATAGATATAAAAATTATCTAGAAAATTAAATAACTAAGGTATCTAATAAAATTAAGGAAATTTTTCCTAAGAGATTTATTTGAAGGAGTTTTTAAATAGAAAAATGACTTGTTATAGACACAAGTCTATAGATATTATTTATTATGTTTTCACTTTACAGGTGATATAATATGTTTATTTATTCAAACCTCTGTGATTGTGAACCACTTATTCTAATGTAGAAATTCTCCTACCTTCATGACTTAATTGAGTGAAATCTATTACTTTTTGTCCTCTTGACCAATCCATTACAGGTCTAAGGCTAGGGATCTATGGAGATCCTAAAAAATATTAGTGGGCGTTGTTGAGATTTTTTTAGGATTATTTTAAATTAAACAGTCTTATTAATTTTGTAGTATAGTTTAAGCTTAAAATTCTAAGGTCCAAAATTTATGTAAGGTGGCGGTCTCATGAATTTTATTTTTTAGTATGTTCAATTCAACATTGTAATAAAATACAAAATGATAAAAAAATTAAAAAGTAGAAAAATCTCCTAAGTTGATTGGACAGTTTCTAGCTCCCCAATTTTTCCACCCACTCATATCTAAAGCCCTAAAAAGTAAGATTTAAGGAAAATTTCTAAGTAATCTTGTAACATTTTTTTTGATTCATTGGACCTCCTACTCCTAAAAAATAGATCCTTGAAGCCTCTCCCATGGGACTCCAACTTAACTTGTATGAAATGAATTTTTAGTTTCAATGTTTGTTTTCTTTTGCATATATTTAACATCTAATGCATTCACAATGATGGAATAGAGGGTCAATGTATGTTTTGAACAATGGATGTTTTAGGCGGTGGGATGAGATTCACTAGTCTAATCTAGGCATCAAGCTCATTCATATCAACCCACATTGAAGAATAATTCAATAGGACAACTTCAAACCTATTGAAAGAGCTAGACACAATGGTTGAATTATCTTGAACTTTTTGCTTGTAATTTGATTATTTGATCGAATTTATTATTAGATGTGAGAGCTAAGTTAACTGATGTAAATTTGAGAATAGTAAGCATAAATAGGGAGCTACAAATAAGATATGAAAACTTTTGAGTATAGATCTAGAAAATTGAATACGAAAGTAAACTATTACTAAAATACAATCTTGAAAATGCAAAACTATGTATGTAGGTGACCTAGTCTGGGCGATGTCTAATGCAAATATCAATATCAATTCTGACATAGGATGTTTTTATGTTCATCTCCTTGAATTTTGATGAGAAAAGTGTTGGACTGTGCAGGTAAACCTTATTGTCAAAGCCTCTTTGTACCTTTGAAGTCTAAATCTCTCTATCTCAGTCTTCTCTTTCTAAATCTATAATTCTTCTCTCTTAGATCTAGATACCTTTCTTGCAATGATGATGATTCAAAATAATGCTTAATTTGAAGTACAATCTTGAATATGACAACATCATTCCTTAATATTGATAATGTTGATGAATGCAATGTTTTTTGGATAGAACTCTCAAGTCTTGATGCAACAATATAACACTGCAAAACAAGATCAATCATGAAAGATTCCTTGCATGAAGATTATTGTTAATTATTTCTCTATAATTCTTAGACACAAAGAATTCACTCATAATTATTTGTCTAGGATGATTATGTAGGATGCTTGAGGATGAATTAGAAGGATGCTCTTACATAGGGTTCCCAAGGTATTTCATAAATTAAGCCAACCTCTAGTAATCATATGTAAATATCGAGATCAAATAAAATTTGGTAAGAACTAACATGCTTACATACTTAAATTTGGGCCCAATTTTAAGGGACTATGGTTCCATATCACCAATACCACCCAAAATGGCTTGGAAAGGTGGAAAATGAAGCATGCATAGGATAGAACACAAGATTTGATCTCCATACTAATATATTATAAGAACTTGACAATGAAGGGGCCATGAATAGGATTGGAAAGAGCTATGAAGAGACACACTTAGGAAAGGTCAAAAAATGAGTGGAAATTGTAAGTGGTTACAATTTTTGACACTACAAGATGTAACTCGAGATATGAAGGAAAGTTAAGTTTAAAATAATTATCACCCTTGAACGGTCTCACAATAGGTAGTGATAATCATGCCATTGTATCTCTTAAGAATAATTTATTCATACTAAGGATTACTTTTCCCATCATGAAATGCATTTAGATTTTCAACCCAGGTACGTAGACTTGAAATGGGATAGCACAGTTTGTGCACTAAGTTCCTCAAGGAGTCATACTGCCTATGCTGTAGGAAGATAAAGTTCATGGAAGAAACTTATGCTATTGCTGCAGGAAAGTAAACACACTTAACTACTTAATGAAATGACTACAGAAAGCTTGTAAATTTATCCTAAACCTATTTAACAACTCAAAGCGTCAACTATGCCTATCTCTGCAAGTGCTACAGGAACATTCACAATAGAAATGTTGCAGGAGTAAAACAATAACTTCTACTTGAAAGCACAAAAATATGCAGGAAGAAAATTTACTCTATCCTAATCTAATCCACCTCCCAAGTGGGCTCCCTTGGTTGGCTTCTGCTAACTACCAACACAGAAAATACTTCAAAATCACTCTTTCATTATATATTTAGAAAC